>DF360110.1:17681-29333 GCA_000787875.1 Solanum virginianum | reverse complement strand
TCTTCAATTTTTTCCACGTAGATGGCAAAAGACTTGCATGGAGCAACTACATTTTGCAGATTTGATATCAGAAGTTGCCTCGAAAAAGTAATTTATAATATTTGTTTTATTCCCTTTGTATCAAACTTTCTTTATAACATTTCCATTAATAGTTTGTGTTAGTGTCTTATCTAATGAACGAATTTTACTTGCATCTTAATCGGGCACTACTTCCCTAGTATATATAAAAAATTCTTCTTAAAAGAGTCAAATAATTTAAATTTTTATATAAGGTTTTTTAAATAATATAAATTATGATAATTAATAATTTAAAATATTTTAAAAAATTATATAATATAAAAAATATTTTGATTCAAAATAAATTTATTTGAATATCAAAATTATAAAATGTAACATAATTTGGACAGAAAAAGTGCGATCTCCATCCGATAACAGTTTTTCAATATTGCTTTGATACAGAAATTTAAAAATAATAAATAATAAAATTAATTTCATCAAATCATTCTTATTGAATATAAGTTGTCTAAATATTGAATAATAAATATTATTTAATAATAAAAATAAAATTAATATAAAATAATAATAAATTATTTATTAATTTTATAAATTAAATAATATTATTTATTTCAAAATAATGTATTGAATAAATAAAAATAGAGGAAAAAAAAATACTAATTATCCATAGCTAAAGAAGTGGGGCCGACATTCTTTACTTCAGTTTAAGACAGACGGAGTGACCTCTGTTGCTTTGTGTCTTGAAAACCACAAAAGGATTTTTTGCTTCGTACATGCACGCAACCTCTTCCATATTTCTCCAGACCTACTTTTATCTTTATCTCACTTCATTTATTTTTCTCTCTTTCTCCAAATTGTTTTTGTGCTGAATTAGTTTATTTTAAATATAGTTTGATTTTTAAGTTTTTCTTTTCTTTTAAAATATTAGAGTGTTCGAAAAATTAAAAGGATATTTTGCTTCATATATATATATATATATAGTTTTTCTTTTCTTTTAAAATATTAGAGTGTTCGAAAAATTAAAAGGATATTTTGCTTCATATATATATATATATATATCTAGAGAGAGAGAGAAAAATTAGGTTGAAAAAAATAATATTTTCTTTATCTTATTTTATGTGATATTTTTTAACTTGACATGGTGATTAAAAAAAAAAGACTTTAAAATTTAAGGTTTAAAATCATTCTTAGATATTTGTATGCTGAGAATCATCTAGGTAAATAAAATTTTAAAAGTAAATTATTTCTAATTTGAGTAAGATGATATTCTTTTTAGGACAGATAAAAAAGAAAGAACGTCACATGAAATGAGATAAAGGGAGTAGTCAAAAGTCAAAAATTAAAAATTGAATATTTCTAACTAATAATTTTAACTTTTAGCTTATGAACTATTTTAAAAAGAAAAAACTATTTTGGCAGAATGTTTTTGATAAATAATTATTGATTTTAAAGATAATTTTATTTATTATTATTTATATCAATATTATGATAAATCTATACTTGTATTAAAAGTGAATTATGCATACAATATAAATATATTATAAGTGTTTTAAAATATATTGTGTTTGTTTAGTAAGAAATTGACGCAATATTTTAGAAGTATATTAAAGTGTGTGTGATTAATGTATTATTCATCAACAAAACTTGTATCAAATACGCTTTACAAATAATTTTTTGTAATATGAATTAAATTTGTATTATAAGTGTTTAGTAAAAATAAATTATTATTATTGTTATAAATAATAAATATTTCCTTAATATAGTATATTTATGTAAGTTTGACTTTTTAAAAAGTCAATTTAAATGCTAAGTTTTGTTGGTCACTTCTCCGCTTATATTTACTTGTATTTGTTTTTACACTAGTGGCGAAAACTGATTTGTATTATGCATGCTTTAATATTTATTTAATGAGCAATAATATATGTATAAACACAACTAGAAAAGGGGATCATGAGCTCAACAATTATTATTATTTTTAATTTTAGTTTATGTGACATTGATAAAAAAAATTATATATTTTTTACATTTTAAGTTATTAATTATTGTGATTTATAATATATTTTATGTTAATTTTAATTAATATACGTCACTTATTTTGTTTCAATTTATGTAAAAATATAAAATTTTGAGAGTCAATCAAAATTTTACTTATTTATTTAAATATTTTAAATTATTAATTTTTTTAATTTATAGTACATTTTATATAAAGTTTAAATAATATATGTCACTTTTTCTATTTCAATTTATGTAGCACAGATAAAATTTCAGGAATCAAAATTTTAAATTGATAATTATTGTGACTTACAGTAATTTTTACATCATTTCAAGTAATATATATAAACTTTTTGATTTATCTATATTACTATATTTTTCAAAAGGTACTTCTTTTTTATACAAATATAATTATTGAAAGATATTAAAATAGTTATTAATTTTATTTGATTAATTAAAAAAATTTATTTATGATTTTGTGTTTGTTTTATCATAATTCTAGTATTTACATGAATTAAAATAATTGATCAGAGTGATATAGTAAAATCTCAATTGAAGCAGCAAAATAAATTATTTATTAGGGGTACTATCATAAAATCAAGTTGAAGCAACTGAACAATACAATTAAATAGTTGAAAAAGACAAGTCAAAAAATAGTTGTCTTAAAAATAATTAAATTAAAAAGTCCACGAAATATTTTCATGGGCTCACATAATAAAAGAGAAGGAGCAGGAAGCTCCATTTTTTCAAAAAATACTATTTTTTAAAAACAAATAGAATCATTGAAAAATAATAAAATAGTTCTTTAATTTTATTTTACTAGTTAAAAGACTTATTATATATGATTTTGTATTTGCTTTATTCTAATTCTAGTTGTTGACACCTAATTTCTAATCGATACAATATGAATTAATTATTGAGCTTTTAATTTTGACAATTTGAAATAATTAGCTTTCAAAGGTACAAAAAATATTTTCTCAAATAAATTTTATTTTTTAGGAGTTATTATTTTGTAATTAATTTAATTATTTCAGGTTGATAATATTAAATTATCTTCAATTAATTTGTATTAATTCATCGTGTAGTCAAATTAGTCAATCGAATTCAATTTGATTACATTTAATTTGTTACAATTACATTTGAAGTGACTAATTTCTTAAGTTAATTCCCCTACCCTTTGAACCCATTTTCAGCCATCATTTAATTCAATTTTGGCCCAAATCAATTTCCTTGACCTGGCCCAACTCCACATTTTTCAGCATAATCCACACATATACATACATTACACATATATACACCAAAACATGCACCCTCCGTGCCCCTAATTCCTATTATTTCCCATTTGCTTCTCTCCCTTCCATTCTCACGCGTATACACCTCCCCGTACACTTCTTGCTCAATGATGAGGAACAACTAACAAACCCAGATAACAAACCACCCAACGTTCCCTCCCAACAAATTCGTACATACATCTCCCCCTCCCCTTCACCCTTATCCACTCGTACCCCAAACTGTTGGAGGAGATGGTGAGGTGTCGATGTGCGGACCCGTCGATGATCCTTCATTCGAGATCGACGGTTGTCATGCCCAAAGTTGCATTAAGGCGAACTGGCACTCATTCTTGTAACGACTGGCCCAATATTGTGAAGTATTGTCTGCTCTTGGGCCCAACCCATCACGAATTTGTCCCTTTGGGCTCACCCCAAAAGGTGCCTCACAGTTATAGACCAGTCCTTTACTTAAATAGCCCATCTGGGCCTGACCCATCACGGATTTGTCCCTTTGGGCTCACCCCAAAAAAGCCTCACAGTATATACACCAGTCTTTTACTCAAATAGCCCAGGACTCTCCCTCTCTTTTCTGATGTGGGATTTGCCTAAGTGAGCCAGACATTACGTATCGCTGTCCCTGCACTCAACCCACGTAGGTACTCAGCATCCTCGCTGAGGCTTGCCCCACCATCGTACTAGTTGATAGTCGGCTACTAGTGCAGGGACGATGACACATAACGCCTGACTCACATAGGTAAATCCCACATCAAAAAAAGAGGGAGAGTCCTAGGCTATTTAAGTAAAGTACTGGTCTATAACTGTGAGGCGCCATTTGGTGTAAGCCCAAAGGGACAAATCCATGATAGGCTAGGTCCAAGAGCGGACAATACTTCACAGTGTTGGGCCAAGTCGTTACAACGGCTGTGAGTTGAGATACGTGGTGATTAATTTGAATTTTGAATTGATTCTAACCCGAATCTTATCCTAATTCCCATCCATTTTCCCTCCCATTCTTGCCCTAATTTTAGGGCTATATATGTCTTCTTTTCCCCAATTTTGAGGGCAGTTGTTTTTCCTTAAGAAAGCACCTAGAAAGACATCTAGTGTAGGGCCGTTCTTTACCTCAAAAAAAACACTAGAATTTCCATTTAGGAGCCATTCTCCCACCACAAAAGGCATTTATAGAAATTCCAGTGGTAGTCATTCTCTATCTGAAAACCTTACGAAAAGCTTCAATCAGTTTTAAAGCTAGGTCGACCCAAACGAATGTTGAAACCAGATTTTTGAAGTTAAGGAATACATGAACAAGCTTCCTTTGGTGCTGAAAAACTCTCTCCCAGCTCGTTGAAATCCCAGTTCCTGCTCCCAAATAGGTAATATCCTTAACCATTTCACTCGATTTCTTTTGAAGAATTATGTTTTCATTTGGGTTGTTTGATCATTCGTTTGGAATTTCTGTTTGAATATCAAAATTTTGCACCAATTAATCTTGTTGAATAGTGATGCTGGATGGCTATATTCTATTGGAATGTTCCTGTTTTGCTGTATCGATGCTTTGGTTTTACTGTTAAGTGATAAGAATCTGTATTTGCGTGTTGATTTTGGATTTCTTGTTCAACTTTGTGTTTCTTAATCGATTTCAAGTTCTTTTAGTTAAGTGGTATCTCAAATGGTCGTCTTCTTATGTTTTCATTTTTTAGCAGCCATGTCCTCAACGCGAGTTCGTAAACATTCGAAATTCATGTTTATTTGCATTATTGCTTGTACGTTTGTTTTCTCTGCTTAGATCTTTTTTTCTGAAATTCCCTAGTCTGTTTGAGAGTACTGATTAGCTTGGGTTACATGGTATTGTCGTCATCATTTTTCTACTAAAATGTCAAGAGGTTTGAGTCTGTCTACATCCTTTCTTACTGAGATTTGTTTTTTACATTAGATAAGGTTGAGAATATCAAGCCTTATTAGATGAATGTGTGCTCATAAATAAGAGAGAGAAGTATTAAAAACACCATCAAACTTGTCATGAATTATTTGTTTCATCCCAAAACTATTGATAGGCTTAAAAACACCCCTCAATTTGGCGAACCAAGCTTAAATACACCCTCGAACTTGATACAAATTATTAGTTTTGTCCCTAAATTATTGATAGGCTTAAAAACACTCCTCAACTTGCCGAACTGAGCTTAGATACACTCCTCCCGCATGTCACATGACATAACAAGTGAGCACAATTTATTTAAAGTGCGTGAAAAATTAAAAAAAGACTACATCAGCCCTTTTTTTTAAAAAAAAGAAAGTTTTAGATACACCCCTCCCGCATGCTAAATGGCATAACAAGTGAGTACAATTTATTTAAAGTGAGTGAAAGGTTTAAAAAAAAAGACCACATCAGCCTTTTTTCATGCAACTTTTAATTATCAAACTACTAGAATACCCTTCTTCTTCTCATTTAATGTTTCCTTCATTAATGGCGACCTCAAAGAAAATCTTTTTTTTTCATTCTCATTTTTAATTGCTTGATTCTCTTTCTTTTCCTATTTTATTTATGATTATTTTTTGTCAATGTGAATTTTTGGTAATGTCAAAAATTTCATGGTCGGAATATGACAATCTTGTAAGAAGATTTTGAGACTGTAAAAATATGGCAGTGAATGAAGCTCTACAAAATTTCAAATCAAAATTTAATAATTTATAGAAAGATGAAATTGGGAGAGGCAGGGGGGTGTTTTTAAGCCTATCAATAGTTTAGGAATGAAACTAATAATTCATGCCAAGTTTTTGGGTGTATTTAAGCTTACTTAGCCAAGTTGAGGGGTGTTTTTAAGCCTATCAATAGTGTAGGGACGAAACTAATAATTCGTGCCAAGTTCGACGTGTATTTAAACTTAGTTCGCCAAGTTGAGGGGTGTTTTTGAGCCTATCAATAGTTTAGGGACGAAACTAGAAATTCGTGACAAGTTCGAGGGTGTTTTTAATACTTCTCTCTAAATAGGAAAACATGATTTTGTTTCTTGTTTTTGTTTTATCCATCACTGAAGTCAGATGTTATTGAATTGATGTCATGGTGTTATTCTAAGTTTTGCCTCACACTTGTTTCTTCTATTCCTATAAGCAAGTTCCTGGATCCTAGCATGAACATCCTTTGTTGTATATTTTAATTTGGTTTTAAGTTACTAGTTTCCATTACCGTCCCTACTCCTTGCTTTAGTCTTGTTTTTTTTTTCAGCATGTCAAGACCCTGGTTGATCCTGTTTAGCCCATTATGATTTATGATGTATGAAGTTTGGTTTTTTTTCAAGTCTTCTCTGGATTACATGTTAAAATTTGATTACTCCACCTTTGAAATTCTTCTCTTTATTTACTTTGTTCCATTTTTCATGATTTTCTTAGCTTAATTGTGAGTGTAGACATATGTTGGGTCCTAAAGGTTCTTAGAGTGTCTCCTTTGTTTTCAATTCTTAATCATTATTGTCGATTATTTGCTAATCTTCAAGACTGCTGTATATTTATTAAGATTAGTTAGATTTTGTTATTTTGGATTAGGTATTAATCTTGGTTACTTTCCTCCTCTTGCATGAACAATGATCCGAGTCCATTTTGGACTCCATTTTTGCATTCCAAAGGGCCATGGAGGTCCAAGTTTCTTCTTGAGTTAGCTCCAGCATGTCCAGACAAAAGGAAAGATGGTCCACAGGTTGATGGAGCTGATTTATAGGTTATAGGGACCTTGTATACATCAATATACATTGGTGATACAACAGAATGAAATGGGGCAAAAGCCCAAGTTCAAAGCAGCAACAACAGAGAATTGAAAGGCTAGCAGGCCCAACCCTTGGAAATTAGGACAGGTTAACTATTTGGGCCTGCCAAGCCCATTAACTTAGTTCTTTTATTATCACTCTATTTTATTGTATTTATGATAATTGCTACTGTTTCTAAAAATAACATTAATGATTTTTGTTTAATCTAATTAATTTTCCCAACGTGTCTACCATTTATGTTAATTTTTGTTTTAATGATTTTTCTTTGGCGTTAGAACTATTTCTACAAATTAGATTTTGTTGAAACTCTTTTAGAAATGGTTCAAGTGTTAGTCATTTTTCAAAGTTAGTCAATTTTCTCAAAGTTAGTCGTTTTTTCCAAACTTAGTCAAATTTTTAAACGTTAGTCAAACATTTCCTAATCGTCGGATAACCATATGTTAGTAGCCATTTTGAGTGCTTAAAACCTTCTCGAAGTGGAAATGTGAACCCAAACCCTTTTCTTAGGCATTTAAAGGGATTTTTTTGTTAAGTCTTTTTAAATATTTTATTGGTTTCCTAATTATCCTTAAAATTAGATGACGACTCTGTTTAATTTTGAAAGTTTGGTTTATACTTAAATTAATTAAGTAATAAATCAAATATTCAAAATATCCAAGTCATTTTTTCATAAAACACTAGTATTTACATAACTTAAAATAATTGATGTAATACCCTATGAAATTATCGAAATACCTCTAGAATGGAATCGTGCGCATAATGCGTTTTTCCAAACTCCAATGGAAAATCTAAGACTGGATTTTCAATCAGCACAAAATATTGAGTGGAAAAATGGCCTCGACTTGATTTTAGAGCAATCGAGTCAAAAAATAATTTCTCGTAATTAAACCAGAAATAGTGAGAGTGCGCGTCCAGGGCGCGGACTTACACTTGAGGTTTTTTTTTCAATTTCCTGAAAAGAACGTATTTTGAGAAAATTCACAAAATACATATGTTCGCGCCCTAGGCGCATCACCAACCTGGTATTATGGGATCAAATTTTATTCTTTTAATTCGGGAAGAGTAATTTGGTCATTCTCCAACCTATCCTAAGTCCCCAAAACATGTTTAAGGGAAGTTTTCATTGGAATAAGGGTTTCATAACCCATTTTTTCCTGGTTTCTAAGAAAGGATTCTTGAGAGAGAAAGAAGAAAAAGCTTGTGGATTTCAAGATTGGAGTAAATTCCTTGAAGAAGATTATGTTGTTCTTCATCCCAGGTGTGTAAGGCTAAACCAAAACATGGAATTGTTCTTCCGTGTGCCCTATTGATTGTAGTAAATTGATAGTTGAATGTAATGAGCGCTATATGTTAAACTCTTGAATATTCTATCTAAATTTTTACTTATCTTATGTATTTCTTAAGTTCATGATCATCACAAACTTGAATTATTTACTTCAATGGTTTATTTTGATTGTATAAAACCCTACATGATTTCTTTGTTAAAGATTACAAGAATGAACTTAGGGGTTGATGTCTAGAGCCTTGATGATGTAAGTGTGCTTGTTGTTATGGTTCTAGTCTTGAAGTGAGTATGTTGATGATGATGTTGATGAGATTGATGTCTTTAGAGTCTTAAAAAGGTTGAACTTAATCTTAAAAGAATGTTCCTAATCCATTGAGTTGATAATTGAAGAGATAAGTTGACGTCCTTTGTCCAAAAGAGACTAAATGATGAGAAATTTTGATGTTTGATGTTTATGAGCATATTGAGTCCTTGGAGAAGTATCGAACACTGAAATGAGTAAGAGTGAGTCCCACTCACACTCATAACTACCTAACTAGTATAGGAGAGAATTGGACCGTGAAAAAATAGATGTTCCTTAGTCCCAAAAGAAGACCTGATGTTTTTATGGATCCACAGGTTTCATGCCCTTTCTCATCGACAAGGTACTGGGCGGATGCTGCAGTGACATCGCTTCGTTATATCATCACTAGCTCATAGGTAATGGTTGTATGTCTGAGAAACTCCCAGCTAGATTCCCCATTGTTAGTATTCTGATGTTGAGTTGATGGGTTGAGTCTTGATTGATGTTGACGAGTTAATGTCTATCTCTTATCCATACTTGAGAGGAGTGCTTATCATTATGAGTGTGCATCTTATGAGTTGAGATTACTTTATGTTACTTCTACTTATATTTATTATTTAACTATTTTACATACCATACATTTCACGTACTGATGCCATTTGGCGCTGCATCATTTCATGATGCAGATTCAACAGATAGAAGACTTCAATAGATGCACCATTGAGGTTCAGCATTCCTAGCTCCAGATAGTGGTGAGTCCTCCCCTGTATTCAGAAGATACCATTTACTTTCTTCTTTATATTTTGAGTTAGTTCTTTGAGTTTGTGATAGCCGTGGCCTATTATGGTACCTTTCTAGATGGTAAAAGTAGAGGCTTCATAGACATAGAGATGATGGTTTGATGTTGGGATCTTTTCCCTTTCTAAACTGAGTTCCCTTAATTCTATTTTATGTTATGGATGTTGACATTAGTTTTGTCCTATGGTCCTTATTCTTTGATGTAGAAGTGACTGAGTTACCTACTATATATATCTTTTATCTTGATTCTTTCCATTGTATCGATGATTGAATGGCAGGTGGTTCGCTTGGGGACTAGCAATACTCTTTGAGTGCCATCACGTCTAGGGTACCCTCCTGAGGCATGACAAACTTGGTATCAAATCATATAGTTCAAGTGTCCTAAGGAGTCTATAAAGCCGTGTCTGGTAGAGTCTTGTTTATGGGTATGTTGTGCATCACACTTCATAAGTAGGAGGCTATAGGACATTAAGGAAAGGTTACCCTTCTTTTATGTTCTGAGTCATGCAGTAGAGTTTAACTCTATGAAAAATCTCTTCTAATTCGTGTGACACACCTTTACAAATCATGCCTCCCAAACGTACTGCTGCCCAAAGAGATACCTCAACCCCAGCTGTTGAGAATCCCCCACTAGAGGTCCCTACTCAGACAGGGACGAGGAGACAGAGTCAACCTTCTAGAACTGCTGAGGTTCCGCAAACACTTTCTGCACAGCTAGCTTCCATCACAGAGGCAAACTTCAGGGGAGCCATTACTATGCTCACTCACCTAGTGGCCTCCCAGAATAACAGTCGAGGTCCTCAGGCCCCTAACTCTAGCTCTCAAGAGCCCACTACTGTAACTAGGCTCAGAGACTTCTTACGATGAACCCACCAGTTTAAATGAGGTCAAAGGTTAAAGAGGACCCGTAGAACTTCATCGATGAGATGTGGAAGGTTTTGAGAGCCATGTATGCTAATGAGATTGAAGGAGTAAAACTTGCCTCCTATTAGCTGAAAGATCTTACAAATGTCTGGTACAACCAGTGGGAGGATAGTCGAGGTGAAGATGTTGAGCCTACTGAGTAGGATGAGTTTGATACTGCGGTTCCTTGAACACTTCTTTCCCTAAGAGTTGAGGGAGGCGAATGTTGATGAGTTCGTGAACCTAAAGCAAGAGGGGAGGATCATTAAGGAGTATAGTCTCAAGTTTATTAAGCTGTCCAGATATGCTCCAGAGATAGTCGAAGACATGAGGGCAAGGATGAGGAAGTTCTGTCAGGATTGGGCAGACATGTAAAGAAGGAATGCAAAGTAGCACTATTAATCCTAGGTATAGACATCTCCAAGACTATGGTATATGCCCAGCGAATCGAGGAAGATAACAAGAGAGATAGAGAAGAGCAACTGAGTAGGAATGCCAAATCAACAAGGCATGAACCCAGCCAGCAGAGACAAAATAAGGGTGATGACTATGGTATATGCTCAGCGAACTGAGGAAGATAACAAGAGAGATAGGGAAGAGCATCTGAGTAGGAATGCCAAATCAGTAAGGCATGAACCCAGCCAGCAAAGATAAAATAAGGGTGATAAGTCTTACTTTCAGAAGAGGTCTTCTAATTATGCACCCTCTGCAGCAAGTGTGCCCGTCTAACAGAACAGGTATGATCAAAAGTCTTATGGCCACCAGAATTTCAAGGCCCAGGGTTCTCAGTCTCAGGCTAGTATGACCTAAGGTATGAAAGGAAAGCCACCTTATGGCAAGTATAGCAAACTTCATCTGGATGAGTGCCGTGTAGGCACATATGTTTGTTACTCATATGGGGAGATTGGTCACTTTTAGTATGAATGCCTGAAGAGAAGGCGAGGTGAGGGAAACAATAAAGCACAGTCCTCTGCAGCACCCCCAGCTGGCAGTTATCAAAGAGTTACTACTATGAGTACAGGAGGTGGGACAAATCATCTTAATGCAATGGGTAATCGTCAGGATCAGAAGGTGGCCCCAGATATCGTTACGGGTATGCTTCGAGTCCTTACTTTTGGAAGGAGAGTTCTGTTGCACCTAAGGGCAAGTTTATCTCCTATCTCAGAGCTAGAAAGCTAAACTCTACAGATTGTATCTACCATCTCGTGCGAGTTAAATCTGATTCTGTTGAGTCCTCTACTCACGAGTCGGTCCCGATTGTAAATGAATTCCTTGAAGTATTTCTTGAGGATCTGCCTGGAGTCCTCCTGATATGGAGATTGGCTTTGGGATTGATATTCTCCCCGA
>DF360110.1:398-17574 GCA_000787875.1 Solanum virginianum | reverse complement strand
CAATTCCACCTTATAAGATGGGCCCCGGCGAAGTGAAAGATTTGAAAGAGCAATTAAAAAACTTGCTAGAGAAGGATTTCATAAGGCCTAGTGTTTCTCCTTGGGGTACTCCTGTCCTATTCGTGTGAAAGAAGGATGGGTCTCTCAGTATGTGTATAGACTACCGACAACTGAACAAGGTCACAATAAAGAATGAGTATCCTCTCCCCAAGATAGATGATCTATTTGACTAACTTTAGGGTGCCACTTGCTTCTCCAAGATAAACCTCTGATCGGGTCACCATCAATTGAAAGTGAGAGAATGTAACATTCCCAAGACAACTTTTAGGATAAGGTATGGCCATTTCGAGTTCTTGGTCATGTCCTTTGGGTTAACTAGTGCACCTGCAGCCTTCATGGACCTGATGAGCAAGGTATTTAGACCGTATCTTGACATGTTCATGATTGTATTTATTGATGACCTCCTGGTGTATTCTAAGGATGAAGAGAAGCATGCCAATCATCTCAAAGTGGTTTTGCAAACCCTCAAAGACCATGAGTTGTATGCAAAGTTTTCGAAATGTGAGTTTTGGCTCAAGTCTATGGCCTACTTGGGTCATGTTGTCTCGTACGATGGTATTCGAGTGGATGCCTAGAAGATTAAAGGGGCTAAGAACTGCCCAGACCGAACTCTCCAACTGACATAAGAAGCTTCTTAGGGTTGGCAAGCTATACCATAGATTTGTTAAGGGGTTTTCTTCCTTGTCTGCACCATTGACCAGGCTGGCTCAGAAAAAGGCCAAGTTTCAGTGGTCTGATGAATGTGATCAAATTTTTCAAGAGTTAAAGACTAGATTGACTACGACACCAATTTTGTCCTTGTCCGATGGGATGGAAGACTTTGTGATATATTATGATGCTTCCAGAGTTGGACTAGGTTGTGTACTAATGCAGAGAGGGAAGGTGATAGCTTATGCTTCTGGGAAACTTAAGATTCATAAGAATAACTATCTCATGATCTTGAGTTGGCAGCAATGGTGTTCATACTTAAGATCTGGTGCCACTACTTGTATGGAGTGCATGCGGACATGTTCATTGACCACAAGAGCTTGTAATATGTCTTCAGTCAGAAAGAACTTAACCTGCGACAGAGGAGATATCTAGAGTTGCTTAGGGATTATGACATGAGCATTCTCTATCACCCAAGTAAGGCTAACATTATTTCTGATACTCTTAGCAGGTTACTTATGGGTAGCACCGTCCACGTGAAGGAAAGAAAGAAAGAACTGGCTAAGAAAGTAAATAGATTGGCCCGACTGGGAGTGCAACTTGAGGAAAATAATGATGTCAGGGTCAAAGTTCAGAATGGGTTTGCTTTATCTTTAGTCTAAGAGGTAAAAGAAAAGCAAGACCAAGATCCTATTTTACTCCACCTGAAAGAAGTTGTCCATAAGCAAAAGGTGATGATCTTCTCCAAAGGGGGAGATAGAGTGTTAAGATACCAGAGTAGAATATGTGTTCCCGATGTTAATGGTGTTCGAGAGAGGATCATGGCCAAAGCCCATAGCTCTATATATTCTATTCATCCTGGCTCCACCAAGATGTACCACGACTGGAATGGAATGAAAAAGGATATTGCTGAGTTTGTCTCTAAGTGTCCCAATTGTCAACAGGTCAAGGTTGAACATCAAAGACCATGTGAATTGGCTCAGAGCTTTGAAATTCCTGAGTGGAAGTGGGAGATGATCAGCATGGACTTCAATACCAGCTTACCAAGGTCCTGAAAATAGCATGATTTTGATATAGGTGGTCATGGATAGGATGACTAAATCAGCCCACTTCTTAGCAGTTAAGGTGACTAACACTATAGAGAAATATGCTAAGTTATACATTCGTGAGATTGTGAGGTTGCATGGAGTTCCCATGTTTATCATCTCGGACAAAGGGGCTCAATTCACCTCCCAATTTTGGAGATCCTTTCAAAAGAAATTGGGTACCAAGGTAAATTTGAGTATAGCTTTCCACCCTCAGACAGATGGTCAGGCAGAGCACACTATTCAGACTTTGGAGGATATGTTAAGGGCTTGTGCCCTCGATTTCAAAGGGAATTGTGACGACCAATTGCCGTTGATCGAATTTACCTATAACAATAGTTATTATGCAAGTAATCAAATGGCCCCCTATGAAGCTTTGTATGAGAGGAGATGTAGATCACCAAATGGGTGGTTTGAGGTAGGTGAAGCTGAGTTGATTGGACCTAATCTTGTCTATTATTTAATAGAAAAGGTGAAGGTTATTAGGGAGAGGTTTAAGATCGCACAAAGTCACCAAAAGTCTTACACCGATGTGAGAAAAAGGGACTTAGAATTCGAGGTAGATGATTGGGTGTACTTGAAAGTATCACCCATGAAGGATGTCATTAGGTTTGGGAAGAAGGAAAAGTTGAGTCCATGCTACATCGATCCCTATCAAATTGTGAGGAGGGTTAGAAAGGTCGCCTATGAGTTAGAGTTGCCTTCCAAGTTAGACGGGATCCATCCAGTATTCCACGTTTCCATGTTGAAGAAATTCTTAGGAGATCCTACTTTTGTGATCCCTTTTGAGAGTACAAGGGTGAAGGATAGCCTATCCTATGAGGAGATTCCAGTCCGAATTCTTGATCGTCAAGTTTATAAGCTGAGGAACAAAGAGATAGCCTCCATCAAAGTTCTATAGAGGAACCAATTTGTTGAGGAAGCTACATGGGAAGTTGAGAAAGCTATGAAATCAAATACCCACACCTATTTGTGCCAAATGACGATGATATTGAAGGTAATGTTTCTATCCTTAACTTATTCGAAGTTTCTATTCTTGAGTCGATGTGTTCATTCTATTCGTGAGTCTAGGTAGAGTTTATAGAGGTTGATGAATAGTTGAGAGTTCGAGATTATTGAGTAAGTGTTGAGATGAGTCTTAAGTCTACTTATACCTTAATTAGACCTCTACTCATCATTCAAGGATAAATGATCACAAGGGGGAGATAATGTAACACCCTGTGAAATTACCGAAATACCTCTAGAATAGAATCGTGTGCATAATACGTTTTTTCAAGATCCAATAGAAAATTTGAGATCGGATTTGTGATCAGCACGAAAACTTGAATGGGGAAATAGTCTCGACCCAATTTTAGAGCAATCGAGTCAAAAATTAATTTTTCATAATTAAACTCAGAACAGTGAGAGTGCGGTCCAAGGGCACGACATGCCTGTGGCACGGACTTACACTTAGGTTTTTCGTCAATTCCCTGACAAGAACGTATTTTGAGAAAATTCATGAAATACACATGTCTACGCCCCAAGCGTGTCGCGAACATGGTATTGCGGGATCAAGTTTTATTCTATTAATTCAAAAAGGGCGCTTTGGTCATTCTCCAACCTATCCTAAGTCCAAAAATATGTTTAAGGGTCATTTTTGTCAAATTAAGGGTTTCAAAAACCATTTTTTCCTAGTTTCTAAGCAAGGATTATTGAGAGAGAAAGAAGAGGTATGTAAAGCTAACCCAAAATATGGAATTGTTCTTCCATGTGCCCCATTGATTGTAGTAAGTTGATAGTTGAATGTAATGAGCACTATATGTTAAATTCTTGAATATTCTATCTAAAATTTTACTTATCTTATGTATTTCTTAAATTGATGATCATCACAAACTTGAATTATTTACTTTAATGGTTTATTTGAATCATTTTACAAAACCCTACATGATTTCTTTGTTAAAGATTACAATAATGAACTTAGAGGTTGATGTCTATAGCCTTGATGATGTAAGTGTGCTTGTTGTTGTGGTTCTAGTCTTGATGTGAGTGTGTTGATGATGATGTTGATGAGATTGATGTCTTTAGAGTCTTAAGAAGGTTGAACTTAATCTTAAAAGAATGTTCCTAATCCATTGAGTTGATAGTTGAAGAGATGAGTTGATGTCCTTTGTCCAAAAGAGACTAAATGATGAGAAATCTTGTTGTTTGATGTTTATAAGCATATTGAGTCATGGAAGAAGTATCGACCAAAGAAATGAATAAGAGTGAGTCTCACTCACACTCATTACTACGTAGCCAGCGTAGGAGAGGATTAGACTGTGAAAAAGCAGATATTTCCTTAGTTCCAAAAGAGGACTTGATGTTATTATGGATCTACAGATGCCACGCCCTTTCACCCCGGCAAGGTACTAGGCGAATGATGCAGCAATATCGCTTCGTTGTATCATCACTAGCTCATCAGTGATGGTTGTAGGTTTGAGAAACTCCCAGCCAGTTTCCCCACTATTAGTACTCTGATATTGAGTTGATAGCTTGAGTCTTGATTGATGTTGACGAGTTAATGTCTACCTTGTCCATACCTGAGAGGGGTGCTTATCATTCTGAGTGTGTATCTTATGAGTTGAGATTATTCCATGTTACTTCTGCTTGTATTTGTTATTAAGCTATTTTACATATCATATATTCTATGTACTAACGCCATTTGGCGTTACATCGTTTCATGATGCAGATTCAGCAGATAGAGGACTTGAGCAGATGCACCGTTGAGGTTCAGCATTCCTAGCTCCAGACAGTGGTGAGTCCTCCCCTGCATTCAGCGGATACCATTTACTTTCTTCTTTATATTTTGAGTTAGTTCTTTGAGTTTGTGGTAGCTATGGCATATCATGGTACCTTCTTAGATGATAAAAGTAGAGGCTTCAGAGACATAGAGATGATGGTTTGATGTTGAGATCTTTTCCCTTTCTAAACTGAGTTCTCTTAATTCTATTTAATGCTTTGATGTTGAGATTAGTTTTGGCCTATGAACCTTATTCTTTGATGTAGAAGTGACTGAGTTGCCCATTATATATATCTTTTATCCTGATGTTTTTTGTTGTATCGATAATTGAATGACTGTCTTGAGGCCAAGTGGTTCGCTTGAGGACTAGCAATAGTCTCTGAGTGCCGGCCAAGTCTAGGGTACCCTCCCTTGGCATGACAATTGATTAAATTGATATAGTAAAATCACAGTTGAAGCAATAAAAGAAATAATTTATTAGGGGTACTGTCGTAAAATCAAGTTGAAGCAGCTAAAGGAATATAGTTTAGTAGTTGAAGAAGGCACGTCAAAAAACAGTTGTCTTAAAAATAATTAAATGAAAAAGTTGATGAAATGTTTTCATGAGCCCCATAAATAAAGGAAAAGAAGCAGACAACTCAAACAGGCTCATTGACGAAGAGTTGCATGCTTGAGATGCCTGCTTTCACATGCCTTATATATGATATATGATATGATATCCATATAATTAACATTTGTATACTTAATATCTACATAATTAATATATTAATACAACTCTAACTAGCAATATATGCAAAGTTTACTATCAATATTTGTTCCATTATTATTATATATTGATTTATTATATTAAATTAGGAATTATCCGTATTGCGTAGATACAAGTTTTTTCTTTTTAAAAAAAGAAATATTACCTTTTTCATCTAAGATATGAAAGTGGATAACTAAAGTATAACATCAGTAGGTAGCTGGATGTTATTATAACTTAATGCGTGAAAGAAAAAGTGATATTAGCCTCTTTTTCTCTATTTTTATATTATTATAGTATATAATTATTATGTAATTTATTATTTTATACTCTTTTTATTTCTGAATAAGTATTTAATATTTTTTTCTTGAGCACATTATCTAAGAAATTACTAATTTTAGAATAAAAATGTGATTTCATTAATTTACGCTTATAATATAATAACTCTTCAGGTCATTTTGGCTGTTTCATGATCTTTTCAGTGTTTAGGGATTTCTGTAGCTCCTAAGTCATTTTTGACTACATGGGATTTACAGTTTTGTTGTCGAGTTATTCATTTGGATTTTGGGCCAGATTCCGTGCTTTGCAGTTATTGGAGTTTGAATGCTTAACTTCAGTTAAAACTCTAGGCAGACAACCTCAAAATGCAATTTGGACTCTTCTGTTAGCTTTCGAATGTCAAGTTTGGTCTAAAATGACCTTTTGTGCAAGTCTCAAGCCTTTCGGTCTCATTTAGGCCCCCTTGTGGACTTTGACTTAAAATGTTGCTTAGCATAGGATCTACTTTTTGTTGAGACGACTTAATTAAAATTTTTGACATCTCTGTTAAGTTAAAAATGCAAATTGGTACGGTAGCATATCTCTTTTGCATGCATGAGGTTCTGAGCGAATCTGACCACCCCTTGTTTGTCAATCTCTTCATATGCCCGTTTAAAATCTCAACTGGTACCTCTTCATAAATCAAATTCTCTTCAATCATCACATCCTTCAATGAAGCAATAGAATTTGGATCACCCATAAATTTCCTCAACATCGACACATGAAACATCGGTGAACCATGGCTAACTCCATTGGCAAAACTAGTTCATAAGATACCTTTCCAATTTGCTTCAAGATCTTGTAAGGCCCAACATATCTAGGACTCAGTTAACCTTCTTATCAAAATGCATTACACCCTTCATAGGTGAAACCTTCAAATAATTTCAATAACTTTTGCCAAACTCGAGGTCCCTTCTTCTAATGGACGAATGCAACTTTTGGCGACTTTGGACAACCTTTCATTCCTTCCTTATTACCCTTATTTTCTCCATAGCATCAAGTACTAAATCTGGTCCAATCAATGACATATTCCCAACTTCGAACCATCCATTCGGTGACCTACATTGTCTATCATATAAGGCTTCAAACGGTGTCATCTCAAAACTTGAATGAAAACTACTATTCTAAGCAAATTCAATACAAGGTAGGTGATCATCCCAACCACCTTTGAAATCCAGTACACATTCCCTCAACATATCTTCCAATATTTGGATTGTTCTATCAGCTTTTCCATCGATTTGTGAATGAAATGCGGTACTTAGCTTTACCTTAGTACCATGACACTTTTTGAAATGATTTCCAAAAATGAGAAGTGAATTGAGTACCACGATCCAATATGATAGACAATGAAACTCCATGCAATATTACCAATTTTTGGATATAAACCTTATCATAATCCTCTACATTATAAGAAGTCTTCACCGATAAAAAGTCTACTGATTTCATCATTCTATCTAAACCACTCATATTTAGTCATATTGCTTATGGGACCTTGGCAAACTCATAATGAAGTGCATATTTACTTCCTCCCACTTCTAAGTAGAAATTTCAATATCTTGGGCTAAATTGCCCCATCTTTGGTGTTCAACTTTCAATTGTTGGCAATTCAAACATCTTGCCACTCACCTTGTTATATCCTTCTTCATTCCATTCCACAATACACTTTTCTCAAATCTCTATACATTTTAGTGAATCCTAATGAATAACATATCATGAGTTATAGGCATCATCTTGTGTCTTCCCTCTTAGACCATCAACGTTAGGAACACACAACTCCCCTTGATAATGAAGTACTCCATTTCGCCCTTGTGAGAAAATCTCTATCTTCTTATCAAATCACCAACTGCTAAACTCAATCATTATAGGATCCATATCTTGCTTTGCTTTGACCTCCGCTACTAAAGACAATTTTGCCCCATTTTGTACATGTATACCATCATTAGACCCATTTAGTCTAACACCTAAATGAGTCAAATTGTGAACTTCTTTGACTAACTCCTTCTTTCCATCCTTAATATGTGCAACGCCGCCCATAGATAACCTACAAAGCGCATCGACCATAACAATTTCCTTGCTAGGGTGATACATCACACTCATGTCATAGCCATTAGAAGTTCCAACCATCTCCTTTTCCTTATGTTCAAAACTCTTTGGCTAGACATGTATTGAAATTACTTTTAGAAGGTCTCACCCTTGAAGGGTGTTAAAAGATCCGGGAAGAAAGGCAAGCAATGCCTAAGGTTTATTGGTCTTTTTTAGATACTAAATAGAGTAGGAGAGGTGGCTTATGGACTTGCCTTACCACCCAAATGATCTTTGGTTTATCCTTTGTTTCATGTCTCTATGTTGCAGTGCTACTTTCCGGATAAGTCTTATATGATTTCCATGGACTCAATTAATTTTAGCCTAGATTTGACTTATGTGGGGCAGCCGATGGTCATTTTGGACAGGCAAGTAAGGAAGCTAAGGACTAAGGAGATAGATTTAGTAAAGGTCCAGAGGTGCCATAGGCCCAAGAGTAAGGCCACATGGGAGATATAGATGGATATGCATGCCCGATACCTTCTGCTTTTTGAGCCTTCAAGTATGTCCCTTATCTTATGTTCGAGAATGGACATTGTTTTTAGTAGTGGATGATGTAATGACCAGGAAGGTCACTTTTGGCATTCTCAACAACATTACCATTTTCATTTCTCGAAGGTTGCCTTGAGTCATTTTTTGGTTAAATCTAAAAGTCAAATTTTGAAACCTTTTAAAAAGTTGGCATTGTGATAAAGAAAGAGTTTTTAAAGGCTTAAAATTAAAAATTTTAAGTTTTGTGGTCATCTTGAGTTTCGAGTGTTAGAATGCAATTTTGTCGATTCTATTAGCTTCAAATGAAGAATCTGGTCTATGAGAACTTACGAAATGGAATTTGGAGTTAAAACAAAGATTTTGGACTTAAAGTTGCATTTCAGTTGATTTCGGATCATACTTTGACTTTGGTTAACATTTGAAGTTCAGAGGCTCTAATCGAAATTATGGTAGTTGTAGTGGTTTCAGGTGGTGAAACTAACACTAGGAATGGTATCATTGTAATATTTTAGAATTCTTGAGAACAGTTTGGGTGTTTTGAGTTTACACTAGTTTGGGTGTTTTGAGTTTACACTAGTTTCACAGATACCAAAAATTCCCAATTTTGAACATTCAAAATCATGAAATTTAATACAAAATCAAGATAAACTTATGAAAAATACTTAAATTAGTGTTAGAAACACTTACCCAAGTTAAATATTCAAAAACCCCTTCTCAAAATTGCCCAAAAAGCTTGATAAGTTCAAAAATAGAACAAAAATAGTGTTTTCTTGTTTAAAACTGTCCAGGTAAAAGGGCCTCTCCATTATAGTTGACAGGTCTTCACGAATGTGATGGTTAAACTCAGTCAACCCTGCGCGAACGCGAGCCCAACTCCATGAATGCAGAGGTCAAGGGGGTTAATTACCCTCCATAAATGCGTGGAGACAGGTGCAAATGCGGAGGTCTAGGACACCTGCACCAGATATCTGCAAAATCAATGTTAATTGCGAAAAATGGCTTTTTAAAGAAATTTAGTTTAAAACTTAATAAATTTAAAATAAAACCATTTTTTAAAGAATAAGAAAATGGAGTCGCCACTTAACTTTTTTAAAGAAATTAAGAAAACTTAAAATAATTTTAAGACCCTAACAGAAAAAGTCCTAAAATTTTCAGAGAAATTGGTAAGGGTTCTTATTACTATTTTAAGAAGGTATTAGCACTTAAAATAGTGCGCTAACACGCGGTTATCCGACGATTTGAAAATTATTTGACTAACTTTGAAATAAAAGGATATTTAAATACTTTAAGAAATTTTGATAAAAATTCACTTAGTAAAAGTTTTTTAATTATTTTGAAATATGACATAGAATAATAATAATAATAACTACAACAATAATAATAAAGACCTAGATTAACATAAAACGGTTTGTCTTTGGGGATTTTAATTAAGTTAAAACGATCATTAAGAGTTAGAAGTTAAGCAAATTATAACAAATAATTAAATAAATAAGGAAGAGAAAGGTTTTGGGCTCAAGTCTGGTTTTTGTACACTTGGGCCAGAACTTGGGCTTGTAGCTTCTGTTTTTGGGTCTTGGTCAAGTCTTTTTTTTTAAGCCTAAACCCCGATTTCTGTTACTGTCAAGACTTGGGCTTTGGTTCCTATTTTTTATTCTTGTATAATTTTGTTGTATATATACTGTATATCAGTGTATATAGCCTTGATCCGATCCTAAAAAATTTGTATACGATTTTCTCAAACTGCCAAGTAGCTTCCCAATTTGTGTAGCAGCTTTCTTCCATCTCGTAAATGAAGAGATTGACTCGAAGCTCAAGGATATGCAAAGACAAAGTCCAAGTTGGACTCGGAGGAGGAAGTACATGTAAGTAAAAAGGGTATAGATTAGTATCTGCCAATAGAATATATAATAGTAGTAAAAGGGAAAGAAGAGCAAAGAAAACATATTTAAGAATCATGCCGGAAGCAATAAAAATAGCAACAAGAATTTTACATAAAATTCCATGCTTGACTGACATAAGATGATAGGCTATTGAAACAAAATTATAGGATTACCGCTAAATCAGCAACATTTATAACTAAAAAAAATGATGAACGAGAAAGAGTTTACCTTTTTCGGGGCAGCGAACTTGGGACGATGAGTTAAAGAGGGAGCATTCAACACCAAAGTGGAACCTCGCTTATGGGTTTCATAACTTCAAAAATAAAAAAAAGTTTCGGCCTCAGGGGTCTTCAACGTGACTGAACTTTTTTGAAAATTGGCTTACTAGAAGCGGAAAACTTAATGTATATTCTTTTTTGAGATGAGGGACAGCTCCTCTTGAAATTTTAATATCTCCTCTATTATCTAGAATCGCTTCCCTTACAGTGAGCAAAAAAGAGGGGATTTTATAGAGAAAATTTTAAATTTTAAAATTGGAACATTGGAGAGAGACGTTGCATTGTTTCAAAAATGACTGCTGGAATTAGAGTCGTTGGAGATGATTGAACCAGCTTTTGCTGCAAAATTTGATTTTTGGATTGTTGGTTGAAGAAGAAGAAAAGAGACTTTTTTGAGTCTTATGAGTATGAGGAAGAGGAAAGAATAATGGATAGATGCGTGGGTCCCAGGTGAAGAAAAGGAAAGTAAAAAAGAAATAGTAAAAAGCAAAAGGAAAAGGAAAAAGGAAAAACATGCGGGGTTGGGAAAAATATGGGGTTGAATTTAAATATACGATGAATTAAATTATATCAATTAACGAGCTTCTTGAAATATCAAAGTGAAATAATTAATTTTAAAATAATTTATAATTAAATCAAGATAATTAGCAAGAAAATAAAATCTTTTTTTTAGGAATGATTTTTGAAAAAATATAACTCTAAAATAGCTTAAAATATATGTTTTTGCCGAAGATAATTATTTCACATTGTTAAAAATTAAAGAAGCTCAATAATTAATTTATAATGTGGAGGGTCAAAATTGGATATCAACAGCTGCCCCTTATTTGGCTTGGATCGATGAAAGAGACCCGAGGCAAAGGGAGTTGATGAATCCAATTTTGACCGACCATACTTTCGTCTTTTGAAAGAGAAGTACGAACTTTAGAAAATTAGGGCCGGACCCCCAATGTCGGGTTTCCTATATATCTCAGGTTACATGAGAATTCAGGCCACTTATAGTTCACGACGCTTGATTTTAGGTATGATTTTAAAAAAAATTCAAAAGCTATTTCAGAGTCGAATTATGGAGAGACTGAAAAGCTTGGGACTAGAATGAGAAGAGATAGGAGTACGAAAACATAGGAATCAGACTGCTTGTAGTTTGACCCAATCGATTGAAAAGAAAATCTCTTATGCTAAGATAACCTTTGGCTAAGGAAGAGCGACAAGTAAATTGAGTATGAAAAAGAGGCTTGCAACCTCTTAGTCATGAATGTGGTGCACTTCACATCCATAAGTAAGAACTTATATGGACATAATTGTCACGCCCTGGGAGGGTACCCTTAGCGTGGTTGGCACGCGAAGACTATTGGTAGCCTCCGAGTGAACCACTTGACCTCATTGTCACATGGTACTCAACAGCGGAAGAAAAAAATTCAAATAGATACAATATTATTAACAAAAACTCGCTCAAAGTTTCAAAGGACAAGGTTTTGAAATTATACAATACTTTTTAAGAAATCACACCCTCAACGTCTATGAAGCCTCTAATCAACAATTTAGACAATGCCATGACAGACCATAGACACCTCAAATGAAAATAGTACTCAATAAAAGACAGCAACTAAAAAGGGCTTCTCCGAAATGTAAGGAAAGGTTACCAACTCTGAGGTGTACGATCCAGATCTCAGCGGTGCATGGGCTGAAGTCCTTTATCTCTAGTATTTGCATCATGAAATAATGCAGCGCCAAAGGTGTCAGTATGTGGAATGTACGACAATCAAAGTTTCTTAGGAGTTTCTCTTAACCGACATACCTCCCACCACCATAAGTTAGGTGATGTACAATGAATCGGCATCGTTGCCACGCCCGTCCTATACGTGCCATGGCATAGGATGATCAGCTCTCTTTTGGATCGAAGGTAAATGTCCACTTGCCGGACAAGTCATCAGAATGATGTTGTATGACTATCCTACGCTGGCAACATAGTTCTAGGGGTTATAGTAAAAGTGTACTCACTCCCTGGTCGGTGCTCGATACTCCTCCCAAGACTTAAACATGCTCAAATTATCATGCAACTCAATCCTCAATACTCCATCAATCAGCTCATCCTCAACCTAATAAAGTTATCTCAATTCGTCTCAAATATTCATTAATTCATTCAATCACATACAAGTACTCAAATATAGTCAACTCAACCATTATGTAAATTATCATGCTCAACTCAATTCAAACGGTCATTTGGACTCTTTTAACCTTACTCATCATGTTATGTAAACAAGTTTATAATGTCATATGTTTTCATATTCAATGACTCAAGTATTCTCAATTTGTCATATTAACCTCAACTCAACTTCATATAAACGCATTTCACATAGAACATAAATCTCAAGACATAATATAATTTCAAATAGTAAAGTCCTCATATAATAGCAAGAGAATGAATAAAACTTCCTCATCAACAACTTTTTTTAAATCTCTAACTCAAGTAAATAAAGTGACATGTAAGGTCTTTCGGTTATTATTAATTTTTACCTTATTCAGCTGAGAATAGTCGATAAACATCCTCAAGGAACTATCCTTCTTTCTTACAAACAAGATCGGAGCGCCCCATAGAGAGACACTTGGCCTTATGAATCCTTTTTCTAACAAGTCCTTCAGCTGTTCCTTCAACTCATTTACAATCGGGCAGTACTCCTTATCAGGAGGGATTCCAGGAAAATCCTCAGGAAACTCATTTACAATCGGGATTGACTCAAGAGAAAGGGGCTCAACATCGTCCGATTTAAGTCGCGCGAGGTGATAGATACATCCCTTAGAAATTAATCTTTGGGCCTTGAGATAAGAAATAAATTTACCCTTTGGCACAATTGAATCTCCCTTCCACTCTATAACAGGCTCATTAGGAAACTGGAATTTAACCGTTCGAGTTTGACAATCAACCGAGGCATAGCAGGCATGAAGCCAATCCATACTAAGGATTATATTGAAATCAACCATCCCTAACTCAACCAAATCAGCAAAAGTATCCCTATGATGAATAGATACCACACATCTATAGATTCTCTTGGCTCAAATAAACTCACTAACAGGAGTAGAAACAGAAAATAGTTCAAGCAAGCACTCGGGGAGAATCTCATATCTACTCACCACATAAGGAGATACAAATGACAAAGTAGCACCACGATCCATCAAAACATAATAATCAAGAGTAAAGACTCGAATCATATACCCATCACAACATCCGGTACATCCTCTTGGTCCTGTCGATTCCCCATTGCATACAAACGATTTGTCCCTCTACCTGGTACTGGTGCAACACCTCTTTGGTTACCCCTTACTACTGGTGCTGTGGTAGCGGATTGGGGCTTATTGCCTCACGTTGGACACTTCCTCTGAAAATGACCCAACTGGCCACACATAAAGCAACCATTCCCTCCATCTCTACATTCTTCCAGATGTATTTTGCCACATTTCCCGCAAGGTGGCCTCCTTTTAGAGCCAAGAGTCATGCTGGCTTGCGAACCCTGTGTCTTAAAGTTTGGCTGGCCTTGGGACTTTTGATCGTGCTTGTGGCTCAGAGCCAGTGCACTAGCCGAAGATGGTTCATAGTTGGAGGACCTCTTTTGGAAGTAGGACTTATCTCCCTTGCCCTGCTTGTGCTGACTGGACTCAGGCCCGGCTGACCTAGCCTTCTTTCTCAGATGCTCCTCTCTATCCTTTTTCTTATCCTCATCAGTTTCCTGAGCATAAACCATTAACCTCGAAATATCCATATCCGGAATTAACAATACCGCCTTACATTCTCTCTTTACATGCTTACCTAACCCAGATACAAACTTTCTCATTCTTGCTCTCATATTCGGGACCATCTCTGCAGCGTACCTGGACATGTGGATGAATTTCAAGCTAAACTCCTTCACCATCAATCCCCCTTGTTTCAAGTTTACGAACTCCTCAACCTTCGCCTCTCTTAGCTCCTATAGGAAAAAGTGATTGAGCAAGGCATCTTCAAACTCATCCCAAGTAGGAGGCTCAACATTTTCTCCCCAACTCTTTTCCCATTGATTGTACCAAACATTGGCCACATCCTTGAGTTGGTAAGCAGCTCGCATTATTCTCTTGTTCTCACTTCCCCCAACTCTTTTCCCATTGATTGTACCAAACATTGGCCACATCCTTGAGTTGGTAAGCAGCCAACTCAACTCTCTCAGTCTCAATTGCATGCATGGTCTTTAACACCCTCCATATCTCATCAATGAAGTTCTAAGGGTCCTCTTTAACTTTTGACCCAGTGTAGATAGGTGGGTTCATCCTCAGAGAAAATCCCTTAGCCTAGAAGCAGTCATGGGCTCTTGAGAGCTAGAGCTAGGGGCTGGTGAACCTCAATTCGCATTTTAAGTAGCCACTAAATAGGTAAGCATAGCTATGGATCCTCGAAATTCGGCCTCTAAAGTAGGAGCAGGTGGAGCAGTAGGTGTCACAGGAACACCAGTGATCTGGACGATTAGCCTCGGCCCCTCATTTCTATTTGGGGTAGCACCTCTGAAGTAGGGTTCTCGGCAGTGCTAGCTGAGGCATTTCTCTGGGTTACTGTATGTCTTGGAGGCATGATCTACAATTGCATAACACACGAGTCAAAAAAGAAATTTCTAGAGTTTTCAACTCTATTGCATGAACTCAGATCACAAGAAAGGGTAACAATTCCTAATGTCCTATAGTTTCGTGTTTATGAAGTATAGTGCACAATAGAGTTGAACTCTGTGCTTTGACACGTTGAACTCTGTGCTTTGACACCAATTTTGTCATGCCTCGGGAGAGTACCCTTGGCGTGGCTAGCACGCGAAGACTATTGCTAGCCTCCGAGCGAACCACTTGGCCTCATTGTCACATGGTACTCTACAGCGAAAGAAAATAACTCAAATAGATACAATATTATTTCTGAAAAATTGCTCAAAGTTTCAGAAGACAAGGTTTTGAAATTATACAATACTTTTTAAGAAATCACTCCCTCAATTCTATGAAGCCTCTAATCAACAATCTAGACAGTGCCATGACAGGCCATAGACACCTCAAATGAATATAGTACTCAATAAAAATAGCAAGTAAAAAGGGCTTCTCTAGAATATAAGGAGCGCTCACTAACTCTGAGGTGTACGATCCGGATCTCAGTGGTGCATGGGTTGAAGTCCTCTATCTGCAGTATCTGCATCATGAAATGATGCAGTGCCAAAGACATCAGTACATGGAATGTATGATAAGTCCAACAACAACATAATAATAATAATAATAATAATAATAATAATAATAATAATAATAACGATGATGATAATGATGATGATGATGATAATAGGCTCAAGAATACTCACCTTAACTCCTCAACTCATGTTTAGCTCAATATATAACAGTTTAGAAAATTTCATACATTCAAACAAAGTATATATATATATATATATATAATACACACACACACACATAGTGAAAGTAAACTCAAGTTTGTAAATCTCAAATTTCAAAGGGGATATATATATAATACACACACACACACATAGTGAAAGTAAACTCAAGTTTGTAAATCTCATGTTCAATCAAAGTTGCATAGGAGTTTCTCTTAACCAGCATACCTCCCACCTCCATAAATTAGGTGATGTACAACGAATCGACATCATTGCCATGCCCGACCTATACGTGTCATGGCATAGGACAATCAACTCTTATTGGATCCAGGGTAAATATCCACATAGGGGACAAGTCATCAGAATGATGTTGTATGACTATCCTACGCTGGCAACGTAGTTCTAGGGGTTAAAGTAAAAGTGTACTCGCTCCTTACCGGTGCTCGATACTCATCCCAAGATTTAAACTTGCTCAAATCATCATGTAACTCAATCCTCAATACTCCATCAGTCAACGCATCCTCAACCTCATAGAGTTATCTTAATTCATCTCAAATATTCATTAATTCATTCAATCACATACAAGTACTCAAATATAGTCAACTCAACAAAACAACTTCTTTTAAATCTCTAACTCAAGTAAATAAAGTGACATGTAGGGTCTTTTAATTTAACTTTTATACATCAAGATAAATTCATCACTTGTCATAAATAATATTCTCATAATAATGTACATAAAAGTACATGAAAATAAACTCATTTGCATAAAATATCTTATTATAAAAGATTTAGAAAATAGGAGCAACTTACAAAAATAAAATTGTCGAAGCTCTACACAATGAAACACCTCTCTTCATCTATTAAAACTCTAAAATAATATCCAAACTATTTTCTTTCTCGCATTATTCTCTTGTTCTCACTTCTTATATTTTCTGCCTTTTGAACTTGAGTAGAATACTCAATTTATAGAGAATTCTGTGCACTCCAAAAAGCAGTATAACAGAATGAGGGATCATATGCTCCTGAAGAAATATTAAACAAAAGAATCTAATAGAAATATTATGTGAGAGCATTAAAGAAATCTTATAATGGAGCACTAGACAAGAAAATGGAGCAATAATAATATTTATAATATAAAAAAGCAATAATGCGACCAGGTCTTACAATAATTGTCACATCCCAACCTATGGGCCATGACTGGCACCCGTTTGGGCGCCCAAATCACATAATCGAATCAGATTTTCAAAATATGTTACTATTCATTTTATAAAATTTCGACAGAGTTTCCTTTGTATTACTGAATAGCCACCTGACATAGAAAAGTCCAGCGAACCAACAGAGGAGTTATAACATATACACATATATTCTCGGGCTGACAAGGTCATCGCTGCGGTCCTGCCGCCTAATAAACATAACATACATACAGAATGTCCAGACAGGTGGCTAAGTCCTAAT
>DF360111.1:1759-55121 GCA_000787875.1 Solanum virginianum | reverse complement strand
GGAATTGTTGACACCAAATTTTTTCCGTCCACATCACAAAATACCCGATTTATTTATTTTTTACAGATTTTGAAATTTTTGTCTTTTTTTAATGAAAAAATAAAAATATTTTAACCGGGCGCGTGAATCCCACGCGCCCCCAAATCCCTCAAAACCCCAACCCTCACGCGTCTTTCCATTCTCTCATCATCATCATCTTCTTCTTCTTCTGAAGAAAACCAGACCAAAACCCTAGCCGCCGACGACCTTCGCACGTTCAGCCCTCAACCAAAACCCGTCGCCGGCCCCTTCACCTCTCCCTTTTCTCGTTCTCTTTCTCCATCCATCGCTCCTAAACCGTGCGACCTACCCGACAATCCTTCGCACGCTCAACCAACGATCCAAAAATCTCCCATACCCCGACAAACCGACAGCCCCAACCCACGTGTCCTTATTTCTCTCCCAAAAGTCAATATTCGAAAATAAAGGTGAGATTCAATTTTGAATTTCAAACGGGGATCGACTCCGATTTACCCATTTTTCCCTTTAATTTCCCCATTTCAAATCCTATTTTGCTTCCTATATGTACGGATGTTCTTCATCAAAAAAGGGGGGATCAATTTGAGTAGAGAAGAGAAAAAACTGACTCAACTCTCGCAACCATTTTTGATTCCCAAAACTTCATTCATAGCTCACATAAATCACTCCAGTTTCTGAGCAACTTGTTGACTTGGAAGATCTTGAAATCAAAAGTTCTGAGGCGGTGTAGGGAAATCTTATGGTGGTGAGTTCGTCTTCGTCAAGCTCGTCGTCCCAGTTCCTGCCCCCCAAAAGGTAATATCCCAATCTTGCCTTTTAGTCCTAGTTTCATGTGTTGTGATTGAGTGCATTTATTGGAGCTATATTGAGGATATTCATGCTTATATTTATTCTGTTTCGATTGAAAATGCCCAGTTTAAAATAAGGCGATTCTGTGATTTGTTGGCTGATCGACAAGGCTTGTCTTTTATCTATGAATACAGTTGGTTAACAGAGTCATTGAGTTTGATCACACCTTAACATTATCTTATATCTCTTAAACTCGAACCTTATGTCATAAGCCATTACGATGAGCTGATACTGTGATTTCACTGTTAGAGAATGGAACCTAGATCTCTTAGTTGATTTTAATCTCTTGCATCCCTGATTCCTCTGCATATGAGTTAAAATGACTGATGGACTAATTTGTATAAGTTTGAAGCCTGCTCTTTGTGCTGTTAAGACCTTTAGAGTTAAACTAGTGTCGTCATGATGTTATTTCTTGAAAACTTGCTGTTATTGTAGGAGTCTTGGCCTTGTTTGTTGATATCTCTAGTTGTCTAAATGTTGTCAGTTAAGTATGGTCATTACAGTGAATGATCTTAAACACAGAGTTGAATATTGGATACATGTTCTTGATTCCCTCTGCTCCTTTGTATGATTCTGCTGGCTCATTTCCTTGTATGAATATAGGGCACATGTTACACCTGTTTTTCACTTCAGCTTGCTAAAACTCCATCTTAGGCTGCTCACATATTTTGAAGGACAAAATATGACTAATGTACAATGTAATTTCTAATCATTTCATTGTTATCTAGTCTCTAGCTTCTCCTATTTTCTCTTGCTTATGTCCTGTTTCAGCGTGATTTTTGTGTTTGGCTGCTGTCACCATTGTTTATGCATGTTTATAAAATGCGTTGATTCACATATCTTTGCTAGAATAAACACTATTTTCTCTATCTGAAAATCAGTCTACAATGACTCCTTATTGCCATGTTTTAATCCTGCTGCTATGCTTCTAGATTGCCTCGTTTTGTTGCTTTGTTTGCTGTTATTGCACCCCATATGGCTGTCTCTTTATACATCATTAATAAAGTACATTATCGGGACTTCAAAGGCCTAGTTTCGTTGCTTAAAATGTGAATCCAGATGAAGTACTTCTGTTCTGAAATCAGCCTACAAGAACTTTTCTCTGTCGTTCTATATCTATAACTGTCATATTGCCTTTGCTCAGCTTGCATCGTATTGTTATGGAATTTGGTGGTTTACTTAAAATTGTTTCATCTTATCTTGTGATTAGCTATACTGCATACTAATCCTTATTTTTCTTTATCCTTGCATGACCTACATTTCTGGGTTATTTTGAACCCCATCTTGCATTTCCTTGGGCCATGGATGCCCGAAATTCCTCCTCCTCGAGTCAGCCCAGCATGGAATCAGCCCAGATTTAGAGAAGTCAGAAATCAGTGTGTATACACTGATATACAGGAATATGCATCAAATGCATATCACAAGCAATTGGGCCAAGCTCAGTTTAAAGAGGCTACATCAGTAGGAAGAAAGAAATGGGCTAAAAGGCCCAAATTCACAACTCTCTTTTTATTTTATTCCATGCATTTTATCTGTATTATTTGACCACTAACATTTATTGCTTTATTGTTAATCTAATTAAAATCCTCAATGTTTGTCATTTGTGTTATCTCTCCTTTTCACCCTTTTAATACATTTTTGCTTTTCTACTAAAAAAAAATTAAATAAAAAAAATAGATTTTTGTAGTATTTTTCAAGAGTAAGTCAAACTCAGTAAATGCTTTCAATTCAAGTCAAGTCTTTTAAATTAAATCAAGTCTTTTAAATTAAGTCAAGTCTTTTAAATTAAGCCAAGTCTTTCAAAATTCAGTTAATATTTTTCAAATCGAGTCAAACCCTTTTTCGAAGTTAGTCAAACATTCTAATCGCTCAACATCTTCAAAATCAAGCAAACATTTTCAAAGTTAGTCAAACATTCTAATCGCCGGTCGACCACATGTTAGCGGCCATCTTGAGTGATTAATTTCTTCTCAAGGTGGAAATTGAACTCTTACCCATTTTCTCTGAAATTTTGAAACTTTTTCTGTTAGGGTTTTAAAATTTAAAATTAAATAATCGGTTTCCTAATTATCCTTAAAATTAGGTGGCGACTCTGTTTTCTTTCAATTTTTGGGAATTGGGTTTGCGCTAAAATCAATCGAGCATCGAATTGGATTTTCGGAAAGAGTCGGATATTTTTTGGGATAATGGGAACTAAAATTATTGGACCAGGATGATGCTGCTTGTTGGAGTAAAATTCACAAACATTGTTAAAATTGGTAAGAATATCACTCTGTTGGGGATTTTAATTAGGTTCTAACCTTTAGATTTGATTGTTTGACTAATTATTTGATTATATGTGCTTATTTGTTTTATTTGTTTAAATTTGACATAAACTGTCATTTGCATTTCTCATGGCATATTCCTATTACCTGTTACGTATTTGGGAAGATGATTTTGCGATCCCGCAGTCGGATTCCCTAATATTTGACCCTTTTTTGGAATAAGTGACAAGTTGTTGACATGCAGTGCGTCCAATGGTTGTCATGATTTCTAGCTCGGGTTGTCCGCCTGGGTACCCTTATCCAGTCAAAATCCACTCTTAGATGACTAGGATAGAGCGAAGCTAAATCCCTACTGATTAAGCATTGGCCTAGGACGACCTAGCACGTTAGGCGTGTTGGGCCCATTAGTAAGATCACCTTGAGTCCAAAGTGGCCTGCGGCCCAAATGGACGATCATGCTTATGTGTTTATATTTGAAGGATGTGTATGTTGTTTGGCGAACCTTTGCCCCTCGGGGTTGGGAGTTCATTTTAATATGATTTTTTGCTTATAGGGTGTTTATATTCAAGGGCATTCGGAGTTGATGAGGAGTCCAAGAAGAAGAAATTTCTGTGAAGGTTTAGTTTAGGACTATTCCCCTGCGTGGGAATTGATCTTTTGTATACATCCCTTTCCCGGATTATGTATCCCATTAAGTTTATTCATAAAGATTATATAAATATATTTTGGGGCAATGGAACGTTCAAACTTGCGTATACATCCTTCAAGTCGTTAGGCTCACCCTTGGCATAAAATGGGTCACATACTGTTTAGGATGCGCAATATTTGCTTATGTGATATATAATTGTTTGTGTGATTATGTTGCTTTGTTTGAAGATTTCTAGCTCACTTCCATTCGAAAGTCTCTAGAATCCCCTAAGCACATAAATCGAGTCACTATCAAGAGTTCGTCCAAAATACTCTTCGAGTCTCAAGTTTCATCGAAAAAAAAAATTTGTTCTGTTGCGTTATCAATTTTTATCCCCTATTAAAAGAGTTTTCAATTTTCGAAACCCCCTATAAAAAAATGATCAGTTTCTCTTCTCTGTCATCTTTTTCCGTCATCTCTCCTTACAAAGGAATCCGCAAAACATGAATTGTCAAATCAATTTTCTGATTCACAAATATAATTCGAATAGACAACATTTCGCCTATCTTTTGGTCATCATCAAAAATTGTGAAAATATCTCCCAGATTCACAAATCTTGAATAGGCAACATTTTGCCTATTTTATTCAGCTTCCTACCTTCTGGGGTTAGTACGTCTTCAAACAATGCGACTATTATGTGTTTGTTCTTCTGTGTGATATTTTGCATAATTCATTATCAACAAGGACTAACACATTACCTTTTGAGTTATTTTTCATTCGACAGGTAATTTAGACTTGATCTGTGTTGATAAGGCTGGCTGATCATCCATATTTTACAAGGTCGAAAGCACCCCAAGATCTCTCCCCTAATCAACATCAAAGGAAAGGAAAAATGACAGATCACAGTGATAATGCTGGCTTGACCGAAATTACTATAGCAGATTCCACTATCGCGTCACAGAATGAATTGATCGTACAACTGATGCAACGGATCGCTGACATGGAGGTACAAATGAAGAAAACTCATGAACTGGCAAATTTGGCCATCACGGCTAATCTTCCTGCACCGGACCACGAGAGGCATCCAGTTCATTTTCCTTCTCCTGATCCATCTCATCAACCTATTCCTATCTCCACAAATCCGCCAATTACCCCTGCTCAAACTTCGCCTGTTGTCAACTTAACTAACCCCGATGCAGGACCATCCAACATATTTTCCCAAAACCCACACAACGCCCAAGCCGGCAGTTCCTCTCATATTATCCACACCACCCAACCCCAAGTAATTCACCCCGAGAGCCGTGTTCCAGACCAATGCAACTTACCTCCTACCCAAACTGCACCTCCCAAAATTCCCTTCCATATCCCAATTTATAATCCACATATCCCTCAATCCACTTACCCTGAGATTGATCATTACGAGGAGAAGGAGAAAGAGTGGAAAGCCAAAGAGGATGTGACCAGATTGGATGTAAGGGAAGAAATTGCAAGAGCCATGAAATAGTTTCACCTCACGCCTGACATTGCAGGATTGAGTTATGAGGACTTTTGCATCCACCCAGACCTGAGCCTTCCAGAAGGGTTTAAGATACCAAAGTTCGACGCCTTTAACGAAAGCAAAAACCCTCTAGCTCACTTGAGGGCATACTGTGATCAGATGGTGGGTGCTACAAGAAATGAAGCATTGTTAATACGACTGTTCAGCCAGAGTCTAAGTGAAGAGGCCTTGGAATGGTTTACCTCTCAAGAGATAAACCAATGGGCCAATTGGAGCGCCATGGCGAAGGATTTCGTTGAAAATTTTGCGTACAATGTTGAGATTGTGCCAGATTGGTACTCTTTAGAGAAGATTAAAGAAAAATCCACTGAAAGCTATCGAGAATATGCCTATAGATGGAGGAAAAATGCTGCTAGAGTGCGTCCACCGATGACCGAAAAAGAAATCATTGAAGTGTTCATGCGCTCTCAAGAACCAAAGTTTTATGAAAAGATGCTAACGCTTGTTGGGGCGAAGTTTGCAGACATCGTCAAAATCGGTAAGAACATAGAGGATGGACTCAAAATAGGTAAGATCACTCGCCTGTCGAGTCCGGTTGGAACATTTGGGAAATCAAGAAAGAGGAAAGAAGAGTATAGAAGACAGACTCAAAACGGGCAAGATAATCCATTTATTAAGTCCATCTGCAACTTTCGGGATATTAAGAAAGAGGAAAGAAGATGTGCCCACTGTCTCAGGTACACATGGCAGAAGGGGAGTCCTTAACAGCCAATCAGGAAAGCCCATCCATTTTCAGCCTACCCCACTCACAAATTTCCAAACCAACCCTCCGCAATACTCAAACCCCATGCAGAACTGCCAACATCTATCATCGAGCTGCTTAAATGTCCAACAAACCTATCAAAATCCCCCGACCATAAATACACCAGCACCATCTCCTCATTACCAAGCACCATCATACCCAAACTTCCAAGTTCCGGTACCTTCCCGCTGAAATCAGCCCGGCTACAATCGAGTACCCCCGCCACCATAGAATAACTATCGGCCTCCTCGCCTGAATGCAGAAAGGAGACCTTCTAGGACATTCACTCCACTTGCTGAAAGTTGAACGAAACTATTTAAAAAACTGTCAGCTGCTGGACTGATACAACCTACTCACCCGAAGGCCATCGACGTTGATTCTCGTTTCTTCAGAGCTGATCAGATCTGTGCTTACCACTCCAACAGTGTCGGGCATGACACCGAAGACTGCATAGATTTGAAGCACAAGATCCAAAATTTAATTGATCACAACATGGTTGTTCTTCGGACTGACTACGTTTGACCTGAATTCTCAAGATTGAGATACGTAGGCGGCCTATATCGACCTTGATCATCCCTTTACTTCCATTTTGTTATTTCCCTTGTTATGAACTACGTTTGACCTGAATTCTCAAGAATGAGATACGTAGGCGGTCTATGTTGACCTCGGTCATTTCCTTTTAAATTTTAATTCTGTCCACCTCCTAAGCGAGGGGAACTACGTTTGACCTGAATTCTCAAGAATGAGATACGTAGGCGGTCTATGTTGACCTCGGTCATTTCCTTTTAAATTTTAATTCTGTCCACCTCCTAAGCGAGGGGAACTACGTTTGACCTAATTCCTGCTACAACGGGATACGTAGGTGCCACAACGGCTCGATCATATTCCCAGAAAGGAAACTAGGACAGAAGTTTTGAGAGGAACTAAAAAATTCTGAACAACATATCTGTCTTCAACCAATCGAAGTTTAGAACCTTCAATTGGGACAGAATTTTTGAGAAAGATCTCAAAAATTCTCAAAGTATTGCTAACAAGCTGTCAATCTCCGATGACATCTAAACTGGGACAGAAATTTTGAGGTTGTCCTCAAAATTTTGCTAGAAGTCTGAAAGTCGGCTTAAGGATACTCAGCCTGATTAGAAATTCAAAGACAATCGAGAAATTGAGAGATCAAAACATTTCACCAGTCACAATACGAAGAGCAGAAAATCGAAGGATCAACACAGATCAAATCATTTTGAAACTAAACATTTTTCTTTGGATGCAGGAACCAAAGTCACAACATGAAGAGTTGGCTATCAAAGAATCAACATAGCTCAATTTTCTTTGAAACTAAATATTTTTCTTTGGATGCAGGAACTAAATTCATAAGACGAGGAGCAAACCATCGAACAATCAACACTGATTAATTCACTTTCAAACTAAGAATTTTGCTTTGGATGCAGAACTAAAATTGCAAGACGTCATTGGCCTCACAGTGGCCTTCACAAGACAATTCAGAGATAAGATAATTTGGCACAGTGGCCAAGATCACCACACTTCACCCAGAAAACTTTGCAGATTTTATCTACAAGAAAATAATCGAAGCAAACGGTTCATTAGAAAATAAGTCGAGGAACAGATGATTGAAAATCAGTACACTTTGAAACTAATGAATTTTTTCGTGGGTGTAGGTTTAAAATTAACAAATCTTTTGTGGATCCAGGAAAGTTTTTGCAAGTCTTACCAACAAGACGTAGATAGTTCTGCCCCTCTCGAATCCCCAACGACTCATCTTGTTGAGCATTGTGAAAAAAGGATTCATTTACCTTTTAGCTGCTCCTGGGCACATTTACTTTTCAGCTACGTCCTGGGCGCATTTACCTTTCGGCTGCGTCCTGGGCGCGTTTACTTTTTGGCTGCATCCTGGACGCATTTATTTTTCAGCTGCGTCCTGGGCGCGTTTACTTTTCAACTGCGCCCTGGGCGCATTTACCTTTCAGCTGCGTCCTGGGCGTGTTTACTTTTCAACTACTTCCTGGGCGCATTTACTTTTCATCTGCGTCCTGGGCGCGTTTATCTTTCGGCTGCGTCCTGGACGCGTTTACTTTTTAGCTGTATCCTGGGAGCATTTACCTTTCAGCTGCGTCCTGGGCGCGTTTATCTTTCGGCTGCGTCCTGGACGCGTTTACTTTTTAGCTGTATCCTGGGAGCATTTACCTTTCAGCTACGTCCTGGGCGTATTTACTTTTCAGCTGCATCCTGGGCACTTTACCTTTTAGCTGCGTCCTGGGCGCGTTTACCTTTCAGCTGCGCTCCGGGCGCGTTTACTTCTCAAGCTGCACTCCAGGCGAGTTTCTCTTCAAGCTGCGCTCCTGGAGCATTTATTCTGCAAGCTGCGCTCCGCAATACTCAAACCCCATGCGTTTTAGGTTGAAATGACTCTCCTGGAGCATTTATTCTGCAAGCTGCGCTCCAGCGAAGGGAAGAACACATATCAAGTATGGTAAGCAATGCCAACTTTCATTCAAGTTATGATTTTACTAACATTTGTTTTAGTCCTATCGAGAGCATCCAAAGGGATGAATTCTCAAAACAGACCATAGGTGTGGACGTCACCAAACTCCTAAGTCTAAGGATATGTAGGTGGGTTCAAGTTTGAAAACTAGGCTGCATCCCAATATTAACCCCTCGTATCTCATTCCCGAGCTTTCTAATTTCTCCATAATTCGCTATTAGGATAGCTTTTGAGTTCTTTCAAACTCGTGCATAAAATCAAGCGTCTTGAACTACAAGTGGCCTGAATTCTCATGCAACCTGAGATATGTAGGAAACCCAGAACCAGGATCCGGCCATAACTCCTCAAAGCCCCACCACAGTTTTTCAAAAGATGTGGTCGGCTAAAAAATTAGGTTAGTCAAATTTTTTTTGTCTACGATCTCTTTCATCAATCATATCCAAAGAAAGGGACAGCTGTTGATACCGAATTTTTTCCGTGCACATCACAAATTACCCGTTTTATTTTAATTTTAGCCATTTTGAAATTTTTGTCTATTTTATAATAAATAAATGATTAAAAACATATATATTTTTTATGCGGGCGCGTGGGGTTCACGCGCCCCCAATTTCTCTTTATCCGCTCATTCTCTTTCTCTCTATCGCCATTTTCCTCATCTTATTCGACTCTTCTTCTTCAATTGAAGAAGACCAAACCAGAAAACCAGCCACTCAGCGCCGGCGCCAAGCCATCCACCCCCGTTGTCACGCGCATCTCCCTCTTCTTCACCACACCACGCGTCTTCTTTCTCTCACCTCAATGGTCGACTCCTCGCATATAAACCCATACCTGACAACCCTTTGCATGCTCAACCAATGATCCAAACGTCGCTCATACCTCTGTCGAATGACACAACGCATCCTCGTAACTCCTTTTGTCCCTCACGCGTGCCTCCGTGGTCGATTTAACCGTTTCTTCTCCATTCAAAACCCTAATTCGTTCTATAAAAGGAACATGTTCTTCATCGAAAAAGGGGGGATCGGATTGAAAACACTGAAAGGCTATTCAAGTTTCATAACTATCTCCGATTCCAAAGGTAGCGATAGTTTCTTAGTTTAAAACCCTGATCTTCAATCTTTTTCACATCCATTATTGATTCCAAAAGTTTGATCATAGTTCACATATCCTTCAAACTCATTTTCCAGAAAGTTCATCGGTTTCGGAAGTTCTGAAACTCTTGGTCTTGAGTTGGCGTAGACAGATTATGACTGTGGTGGTAAGTCTATCTTCGTCAAGCTCGTTGTTCCAGTTCCTGCTCCCAAAAAGGTAAAACTCAATCTCTACTCCTCTCTAGAAAAGACTTGTAAATAGTTTAGATTCACTTTAGTTGTAAATGGCAGTCTTCGAGTTTGATGTGCCCTGAGGTTGTGGTTTGGTTTAGCACACTGTCTATACGCTGTGGCAGCCCTATTTTTTGTTCAGTTTTGAATAAAAATGAATTGGTATTATGGTTCTTCTCAAAATTCTGAGTTTTCTTGAATCTAAAATAGTCTTGTGTATATCATTATTGCATTAGCAGTAGTATGTATGATTTTGCTGAGATGATTTGTAAACCCACATTGATTTGGTTGAATCTACGTAGCACCCCTGTTTTAGTCCCATTACTGTCAAGCATGTGAATATCTTGAGTTGTTCATTCTAGTTGCCTTAATGTCGAATGCTCATGATGGTTATCTACCTATCTAAAATGTGGAAATGAGGCGCGGGCTGGTCATCATGTTGATTTTCTTCTTTGTTAATTCCTGCATGTGCTGGTCATCATGTTGATTTTCTTCTTTGTTAATTCCTGAATATGTTTGTTTTCTCCTTTAGTATGTACGCCTCAGCATATTATGTTTCTCGCTGTCAGTTTCACATTTCCTAGTAGTTTCTATGGATACATCTTGTCAATAGGTTGCATGAGTCGCTTTGTTTCTTGATTTGCCTAGCTCTTCACATGAATTTGAACTTTATGTCGTAGTTGGTTATACAAGTTCTCAAATATTCAATTGCAATCCCCTGTTCCTCTCTTTTACTGAAATTTTAAATCTATTTGGAATACTATTGATTGCATTTGTATGCCACAGTCTGGACTGCATCTATATGGTTGCTTATCATGCCTGAATAGATTTATTTGTCAATGTTTGAGGCTTTAATATGTCAGTTTGTCCACTTGAGCTTTGCTTTCCCATCTTGGAGTTACAGGCATATTAACATGAGTTCTATTTTTAATGTGTTCTAAATCAGCGACTAGTTGTTTACCTAATGCTATTATGAATAGATGCACCGGACCACGAGAGGCATCCAGTTTAGGACAAGGAATACATATAGATTGAAGTTGATATACAAGTTTTCAAAGGTAAAAAATCAGAGAACACACACTGATATACAGGAATATACATCAAATATATATCACAAAAGAAATGGGCCTAGCCCAAAAGAGGCAGCAGAAAAATCATGTGGGCTAAAAGCCCAAAACTCTTAAGTTTTCTTCCTTTACTTTATTTTGTGTATTTTATGTGTATATATATTTGCATGCTAACTTGTCTGGTTTTTAATCTAGTTAAATTCCCTAACATGTGTTGCCATTTGTGTTAATTTCCATTCTACTGTTTTTATGCATTATTATTATTTCTACAAAAATGAAAACCCTTTAAAAGTTAGGTTTTAAAGTTTATTTTTGGTTTCCTAATTATCTTTAAAATTAGGTGACGACTCTGTTTTTCATTCAATTTTTGGGAATTTAGTTCGTGCTCAAATCAATTGGGCGTCGAATCCCATTTTCGGAAAGGGTCGGTCATTTTTCAGGATAAAAACACCCTATAATTCTACCCTCATATTTACCTATGTTTCAAGTCTCATTCCTATATGTAGGAAGTGAATTAGAGTCATAAGAGACCTCTAGTACTTAGACGAGTTCAAGACTTTCTATAGCTTTCCAACGCAACTGATTTCACCTCATTTAGAGTTCGGAGTCAAAAGTTATGACCATTTTACTGAAGACTGTCACTGTAGAGTTGCACTACGAAACCTCTGTTATAGGGTCGTAGTATGGGCTACGAGTCATAGTGTGGCTCGTAGCAACTTCCAAAAACTATGAAATTGAGCTAAATGGTTATAAGAGGGGTCCTACGGGTCGTAGTACTGTTCACGGGTCGTAACAGGGCCTATAACGGGCTTTTGACAACTTTTAAGAAGGGTTATTTTGGTCCTTTTTCCATCCTTTCTAAGCCTAAGGACGACATTTTTACACTTAAATCAGCCCTAAAACATCTCAGACAGCCTTTTTTATGTTAAAATATTCTCTCTAAGGCATAGAACCAAAATTCAAGAGAGAAAGAGGGACTAAGATTTGAGGAGAACTTGAGAAATCTTCCAACTTCTTCCGAGGCACTTCAAGATTCTACACTCCCTGGTATGTAACGTTTACCAAAGTGTGATAACTTGTTCTTCATATGCTCCTTCAATTCATTGAGTCAAGATTTGGTAAAAGAGTTGAGATTTGAAAAATTATATTATCTAAATATTGAGATTATGTACTTATTATGAATTCTCTTGATGTTTTATGAAGTCTTATTGCATCATATACTTTCAATATGGTATTGAGCCGTAGTTTTATACTTAATAGCCTGGACTTTAAATTTCATAGTTTATGAGAAATCTATGCATATGTTGAGTTGAGGCTGAGTTTGAAGATTTGAGTAGAGTATTGGGGTTGAGTATCTTGAGTTGAGCTATTAAAAATTTTGAGTTGAATACATTGAGTGTTTTGAGTTGAGCAAATTGAGTATAAAGAGCATGTTGTATTGAGTCACATATGCTACCACACATGAACATCTTGTTTGCATTACATGATGAGTCGATTTGAGTGAGTCTAAATGACCGTTATTTGAGTTGAGTCGAGTTTGATGGATTGCATTGCATGAATTATTGAGTTTGAGTTGAGTTGATTGCATTGATGAGATGAGATTATGAGTACTTGAGATAATATAACCCAAATGAGGTTAAGATTTGAGTTGATTGATTGAGCATTGAGGATTGAGTTGACTGTCGATTAGCATATTTTAATCTTGGAAGGAGTATTGAGCACCGAGTTGGTGATTAAGGAGCACCCCAGAACGATGTTTGCCAACGTAGGATAGCTGTTTCAGCATAATATTGGCGGCTCTTGTCCCGCAAGTGGACACCCCTTATGGATCCATGAGGGAGAGTTGTCACATCCTTTTTTGTGGCAAGTTAAGGATAACGAGGCAACGATGCCATATTCGTTGTCTATCACCTAATTATAGGTGGTGGGAGGTATGTCGGTTAAGAGAAACTTCCAAGCAACATTGATTGAGCATGATATTTTAAAATGAGCCTATTATACTGAAATTATTTTAAAAACATGATTTACTTTAAACATACATAAACTGAATTGAGCATGAGCATTAAGTCGAGATGAGTGAGTTGAGCTTTATTTTTTTTTCTTGGGCTATTTTACATACAAATATATTCCATGTACTGACGTTCATTTTGGACCTACAATGTTTTATGATGCAGATACAACAAATAGATGGCTCAGCACGCACCTCGTTGAGGTCCGAATTAGTACATTCCTCGAGCTTGGTGAGCGCTCCTAGTATTCCGGAGGAGTCCTTTTTCTCTTTCATTAGTTTTGAGTACTTTTCTTTCTTTGAGTGAGGAGCTCATGGCCTGTCATGACACATTTCTAGATTGATGAGTAGAGGTCTCACAAACATTTGAGTAGAGGTTTTGGATGAGTCTCTGTATCTAAACTATTTTCATTGATACTATGATATAATAGAGTTATTTCTATATGTATATATGCTCATATTTGATGCTTATTCATTGAGTTATTCTTCCTCTGTTGAGTTTGATGTGACTATGAGGCCAAATGTTTATCTCGGGGGCTAGCGATAGTCTCGGCCACCCTAAGGGTACCCTCTCGGGGCATGACAGTTAGCTCTTAGGGGGTGATTAAATCATTTGAAAATTGTTAAAGAGGGTAAATGAATGCTCGTGTAGTTTAGGTGCTAAAGTAAGTTTGGCTGCCAAGTTTGGAGTTTTTTTTATGTCTTTTCTCTTTATTATGTTGTAACCACTAAAATATTTTTTGATATTTAGGAGTTTTTTTTATATTAAATTTTAATAAATTAATTATTTAATTTTTGACTATTCAACTCTAAATTATTACTTTATGTATTCATAAACTATTAACATGTCTATATTATCAGTAAATTGAATTGATTTTTTTCATCCTTGTCAATTCACAATAAGATTAACTATTGCATCAAACTAATAATATTTGTTTAATTTTATTTACATGAATATTATATTATATTTATTTAATAATAAGTATTATTTATATATAATTTTTAAATTAAAATGACACACGAGAAAACATGTATACTAAACAAGTATATAATAATTTTGCGTAAGCTAAAACACCGTAAACTAAAAATTTTTGAAACTTTATCTCCCCCCGGAACAAATATTGGCTAATCCATATGGAAGAAAAAAATATTTGTCCTAACTTAATTTATCAAAAATAACAAGTAAAAGTGAAATTAAAATTTTTTTTTTTGAAAACTATATGTGAATAAAGTATGACTATATTTATTATAAATTAATTAATTCATTATATATATATATTTAGAATTTAAATAAATATTCATATAAATTACTCATTATTGGTATTTGAATGTCCATTTAAGATATTTTTTAACTGCTAGGCTGACCAAGTTGACTGGTTGAGTACGAAAAGGGAAAGAGAAACGAAAAAGATAAAGAAGATAACAGGTTAGCCATTACTCCTCCATATCTACCACCTAATTAATTAATTAAATAATGGAGCCGTGGCATGACATCAGCGACGGTCACGGGTGCCTCATCAGGAATCGGGCTAGGGTTCTGTCTCGACTTGGCCAAAGCTGGTTGCAGAATCACAAAATTAGTAGTAATTCAGAGGGACCCCCACGTTGTTGAGCTTGATGTCTCTGCAATTGAGTCCGCTGTACAAATAGCTTGAGATGCCTTTGGAAATATTGATGTCTTGATTAACAATGCTGGCTTTAGAGCTATTTGTAAAATTCTGATTGTTTCATTAACTATATATCAAATAAAATGAGACATACGAATTAAGAATTTAGTGTTTTATTGATGGTTGTGTATGCATATATAGGTAGTGTGAGCTCTTCGATAGAATTATCAAAGAAGGAGTGGAACCAGACATTTAACACAAATCTAAGAGGGGCATGGTTGATGTCCAAATATGTGTGTAGACGGATGCGCGATGCAAAACAAGGTGGATGATGTGTTATTAATATCTCTTCAGCTGGAGCTCTGAACCGGGTTGTATACAAAGGGAGTCTTGCTTACGCTTCTTCAAAGATGGCTCTTTACGGATTAAAATTCTAGTGCGCGAATAGAATAAAAATACCCTTTTATGCATATAATTAATCTAATGATGAATTGCAGCCTATGGCTATTGAATTGGTAGAAGACAATATCAGAGTGAATTCAATATCACCAGGATTTTTCAAATCAGAGATAACAGAGGGTCTTATTGAACACAAAGGGTTCCACCATTCTATTGAAGGTTCTTGGAATGACAGATCCGAGTTTAACATCACTGATCCAACACCTAATGCATGATTCTTCCAAGTTTGTGACGGGAAATATTTTCATTGTCGATGCTGGATCAACCGTAGTAGGTGTCCCCATCTTCTCATCACTGTAGGATTTGATGCAGAAGACATCAAGTTCAATTATAGGTTCATATACCTGTTATTTATTGAACTTTTAGTGAGTTATAACACATACATTGATACTTTGTGTCAAAATACTCAATTCATCAGATAAATATTGTGGTCTTGCGTGATATTAATCAACTTCGATCGATCATCCTTGATTATATATGATGTATCTTTCATACTAGATTATATTGTGGACAAAGTTAGTACAAATTAATCGGTCATACCACACGCTTCCTAGTAGAGACGTGATTATATGAAGTGAATTTTGTCTTTTGTAATAGATGTCGAATCGAAACATTTTGAAGGTTGAATACACTTTGAATTTGGTAAATGTATTGCTTATGAATAGTCACTATTCAGTTCATGTTATAGAAAAACAGTCATTACTCATTATAACAACGAAAATTCAAATTTTATTGGCGAAACTTCATGATATTGTCGTAAAATTTATTTATGGAATTTGAAACTATGTGATTTTTTTTTCAAAGTCGGACACTATTTATATTGTTTAGTGTGGTTTAATGACATCTTTTATTTGTTTGACTATATAGAAGTAATATTTTCTTACTAGTTTTGATAAGATTGTTAAAATGCCATTGGATAGTTAGGGTTTGAATGGATGTAGGGTTAATATCACGGATGGTTACTTAACTATTGACTTTTTTCATAAAAAGTCATTTAACTTTTATTTTAAATTTCAAAGTCCCTTAGCTATGAGTTTTTTTTTCTTTTTAGAAATTCACTCAACTTTGATTTTTAATTCAAAAGTTATTCAACTATTAATGTTTTACTCTCAAATTCATTCAACCTATTTAATTATTTCTTTATTTCTAATATTATTTTAAAAATTAAAAACATATTCATTCAAATCATTTAATGACCCATCCCACTTGACCTAACCTGCTAAAAATATAATATGTATCCAATTATTTGATTTCTCCAAATCATATAATCTTTTCGCTAAAAATACAATAGGAACATAATGCAAAATTTCTACCTAAATGTTATGGTACCAAAGAAAGCTTTGAAGAAAATGAACGATCAAGTCCCTTTTTGTAATGCCATATTAATAAGTCTCACGCCACTGCTAGTACCATACTTTAGTTTATCATTTCTTGTTGATCCATTTGGGAATTATCTGCATATAAAATATTATGCAAGATGATTATTATAGTGATACATAAGTAATATGGGTTCATATTATATGTTTTATGAAATATCAAATAATTCTTTGATTATTTGATTTTTTTATGGAAAGTTATTTGATTTGAAAAAATTAAATTATGGTATTCATATTATATTTTTAGTGGGTCGGGTCAAGTGGGGAGGATCATCAAATTGTTTAAATTGATATATTTTTAATTTTTATAATATTGATTAGAAATAAAAATTAATTAAACAGATTAAGTAACTTTAAGAGTAAAATATTAATAGTTGAATGACTTTTGAGTTTAAATCAAAGTTAAGTGACTTTCTGATAAAAGAACACATAGTTGAGTGACCTTAAAGTTAAAAATGAAAATTGAGTGAATTTTTAGAAAAACAATCTATAGTTGAATCACCATGTGTGATATTAACTCAGAAAATATAGGCAAGAGTTAATTTCTCAAATAATAATTAAGTTTTTTTGCTACAAAAGTCCCTAAACTATTTTTTTTAATATCAAATGCAAAGTCACTCAGTTTATAGATAATCTATTAAAAAAACTATTGCACAGAATGTATCAAGTTGTGGAATTTTAGTTTTATCTTTTTATTTTTGACCACACCATCTTAAGTGTATGTTATTTATACATATTTTATTTATTTATAATTTAAATCCATAACTTGCCTATTTATTGTTTCAGTAATGGTTTCTCAGCAGGCAAATTCACCAATACTCTCTCTACACTAGCTTTTAATTATCATGTTGCATTTTTTATCAGTGGACAAATTCATCAATACTCTCTCTACACTCGCTTTTAATTGTCATATTACACTTTTTATGAATCAATTTGATAAATTTTAAAAGCTGAATTAAATTACTTATTTGAAATAAAAATTTAAATATTAAAAAACTACACAAAAAATACTAAAATTTATAAATTTTTTCACAATAATATGTTAAAAGAATGCATGTCTGTATACAGAGGAAGTAGTGCATTATAGTCAAGAAAGGCAACTAGGATAGAAGAGTGGAAATGCTATTGTTTTCTCAAGTCCTTGCACGAGTGTTGACGTTGAAATTTCAAATTAAAGATATTTTGTTTATTTATTAATATTTTTAAATTCATTATTGGCCTGTTAATAATTTCAATAATGTTTTTTTCAATGGACAAAATTCACTAATACTTTCTTTATCTCTTTTTAGTTGTCGTATTATACCTTTTAAGAAATAATTTAATTAATTTTAAAATTTAATTAGATTATATTAATTTACTATTTAAAAAAATTAAATATTCAAAAACTATATCGAAAGTATTATATATTATAATATTTTATATATTTATATGAGAAAAATATATTTTTATATATTATTTTAAAATTTATATTATTTAACTTAAACAAATTGTGACAACTACAAAATAACGTAGCTCATTAAAGTCAAGAAAGGCAACTAGGATAAAAGAATGGAAATTTCAACTAGGATATAAACAAATATGTCCTTTTGCTTTGACTTTTGCGTTCTGATGTTTACTCTTCAAGTGAATGGATATATACTTTTATATATGTTTACCATAATTGTCATGCATCATATGCTAATTATTTTCTGAAGAAGTCATATTTTGGTTTGAATGACATTAAAAAAGTGTAAATGGAGATATAATTTATTTATTGAAACATAAAATATTTATGAGTGGAGTATTAAAAACACTCTTAAACTTAATATGAATTACTATTAGTTTTATTTTTAAATTTTTGACAGTTTTAAAAATATTTTTATACTTTGATTAATTGAATATAAATACACCTCTCCCATACGATACACATTAACGTGTTTCACACATGTACACATGGAGTTTTCTAATGATGTGGCATATACATAGATATATTATATGACATCAGAGGGTATTTTAAAATATAGTTGATCATATAATTTGGAGATGAAACGAATAGTTGTTGCTAAAGTTACTTGGTACGGGTTGGTTTGGCTCCAGAAGTCATCATGATCATGATGATGGGTTCCCTGATCGCGACTACCAACTTGCTTGTTCAACGCGATCATTATCTTTGACCATCACCAGCTCGATGCAATGGTCAGTGGACCCGGCCTGACTAATGAATAAAGTTGTGACCCTTTGCTTAACAACATTGAACATTTAAACATTGAAAAGAGAATTGATAAAATATACTTTCGTGTAAAAAATGACTCTCTCTCTGAGAAAAATAACTCATCAGACCTTCGGCAACCTGATCCACCAGATCCGCCGGATAAGAGCAAGATTCACACCTTCAGGGATATACTCTTGGGAAAACCAATCCTTTGATCTAGGTCTACGACGGGCAAGAAGAGTGTGCTATGGAAGTTGAGAGCATGCAGGAGGGGAACAAGCAAGAAGAAAACTCCAACTCCATAACTCTAATCTGGAGAGTCTATATGCTCCTTGGAAAGTTTCCATCATTATTAAAGTTTTTGGAAAACGCCTTCCATGTGTCTATCTGAAAAATAAGCTCATGGATTTATGGAGGCCTACAGAACCGCTCAACCTAATTGATTTAGGTAATGACTACTATGTAGTGAAATTCAACTGCCTAACTAACACCAACAAGGTACTACATGAGGGTCCGTGGTTCATTGCGGGCAACTTTGTCTCGGCTAGGAAGTGGGAATCAAATTTTGTCCCAAATAGCTCAATAATAACTCACACAACCATTTGGGCTAGGCTTCCCCAACTTCCTACAGAATTTTATGACAGATCGGTCCTAGAAAGAGTAGGACAGAAATCAGGAGTCTTGCTAAAAATTGACGCATGCACCTCTGCAACTCTGTGAGGGAGATTCGCAAGGATCTGTGTACAAGTCCCTCTTGATACACCCTTGAAAAAAGAAATCATCATAGGATCACACCTTCAAAAAGTGATCTATGAGGGGAGGGAATGCTTTGTCTTAAATGTGGACTATTGGACCATGTGGCAACTGGGTGCCATTCACTACCTTCGAAAAGTACCAAGGACATATCCCCGCCTTCAGAGCCAACGGACGACGGGTGGGAGGTAGTCCGTTTCCCAAAAAAGAAAAATCAAACAAGAAAGGAAAATAAAAAAAGTGAACCAACTGGGCATAGGTCCAGCGATAAAGGACTGGACCAAAGAACAAAGTACGGAATGGGCCAACCTCATGGCGTGAAGCGCAATATCGACAGCCGCGTCAAGCCCAATAATAATAAACCCAGCACTTTTATGGGTCCATCAACAAAACAAGGACGGATTGGGGGGCCCTCAACTCAAAAACATTCAATGGAACCAACCGTCCAGCTACCATATTCAATGAAAATAAAGGAGCAATCTCGTCAACCAGGATGAGTTCTGCCCGAAATGCAGACAAGAGACCAAATACTGTAGAGAAAGTCAAGGGCCTTGGAGAAGACAACCGGTCTGAACAATATAGCTCCATTAATGCAGCAAAACTATTGAGTAGTAATATTACTCCATCCCCTCCGGTTCAACTCGCCTACTACACAAAGGAGGCTAATCATGATGCATATCTTGATGATATGATGGAAGAAGTCACATCAGAAAGATCTACATTTAACACTTACCAAAGAGAAGGGGATACACCATTAAAAGGAAAATGGAAAGGGAAGAAAAAGTCTTGCTCAAACAACAATGACCTTCAACAAAACTTCAAACCAAGCTCTTTCACAACCACCTATTGTCCTCCAGTCAGCACCGCTCCTACCTGGTCATCAACCCATGTCGTGGCTAGAGTTGGGTCTCAGAGATAGACAAATGACTTTCCAAGCTCTAGTAGACAACAAGCCGGTGGATCCTTGTCCAAAAACCCAGCCTTTTTGGTATAGATTGTGAAAGAAGGACTAAATCATGTAGTAGAGTCTTTTGGGACACAAATATGACAGGAAACACTGAAGAGGGGTCCACTTCTGGGCAATATCAACACCATGACCATGCAGGAACTGGGATTGTTGATGAGCTAGACTTTTCAGAGCCTACCTTTCTTCCCCCTCATCCCATTCCTCTTCGAGGACCAGACTCTAAACTTTGTGCAAAAGGAAACACCTAAGAATTCATTTCCCAACAGACAAGATCAAGAAGTAAGAAAGAGTCAAAACCCAACCTGGGATCATGGAAGCTTGATGCAAGAATTATTTTAGCAAACAACCAAGAAATGGAGGAAATCCTAGCAAGCCTAGGAGAATTCTTCCTCGAGGAATCCACATTGGAGAAGTTATGGATTAGGAAACTTGCAAAACACCATAGCTTTATCTTTCTGGTCCAATGCCCCAAAGCAACCCAGTCCTCCACCTTGAACATCATGAATGCACTGAACAACAACCCAATGACCATAGCTCTGAACCCCATCAACTCATCCTGAAAAAGGGGAGGAGATTGTGATCCTAGATGGGGAGAATGCACGACCACCCATGATTAAGTTTATCATTTGAAATACTTGAGGTCCTAACAGTGCTACTTTCAGGCACCATTGTGAAGCTTTAGTTAAAGATCACAATCCAGCCTTTCTGGTTCTTTTAGAAACAAAAATGGTAGAGCATAAACACCTTACTGAAGCTCTCTATTTTGATGCTCAACTGCAGTCAGCAGCAGAAGGGCTTTCTGGAGGAATTGTGATTATGTGGAAGGAGGACTTATTGAAACTGGACAACATTTCTATCATCAAGCAAGGGATTCATGTGCATATTAAGGTATGTCCTACTCCTGACTCATGGCTTTTTTTTGCTATCTATGCTAGTCCTGACTTAGAAACTAGGAAATCTCTTTGGACTGAGTTGATTGATATTGGAAAAAATTATCCTATGGACTGGCTTTTGGGGGGTGACTTTAATGAAGTTTTAAATGCCCAGGAAAAACTTGAGGGTAACAATATTGTTAATGCTAGAGTCAAACTTTTCTGGAAATGTATCCAAAACTGCAATTTGATTGACTTAGGCTATGAGGGACCTAAATTTACTTAGCCTAACAAGAGATACAGTAATCAATCCCAATTGATTTTTGAAATACTTGACAGGTGTCTCGAAAATATTTTCTGGATAAAGAGGTATCCCAAAGCACTTGTCACTCACTTACCCCGGACCAAGTCTGATCATTGCCCTCTTTTACTCTTCCTCAATTCCAAGCAACATTCCTGCAATCCTAAACCTTTCAGAATAGAGCCCATATGGTGCAATTATCTAGGCTTCAGGGACCTCGTCCTCTATGTCTTCTCGCAGGTCCATGACCTCCTTGAATTGATTAAGTCTTTCAAAGATGTTATCTTTCTTTGGAATAAATATACTTTTGGGAACATCTTTCTGCAAATTAGGAAAACCCTGTCCAGAAAAGAAGGCATTTAGAAAAAAGGCAATATTACCATTGTACTTTCCTGCAATCCCTTGAAAGAGACCTCATTGAACAATATGATGGTTTGTTGAAATCTAAGAAAGATTTCTGGATCACCAAATCCAGAATCAATTGGCTAAGTGAGTGGGATGCTAATACATCCTTTTTTTCATACTTCTACTTTAGCCAGAAGAAGGAGAAACAAAATTTTGACCCTTACTCATGAGTCAGGAAGAGAATATACTCATCAAGAAGACATTCTCAACCTCACTCTCCACTTCTTCAGGAACCTTTACCATACTAGCCAAGAGTTTGTCAATTGGAACAGGTATGGGCATTCCCTTGACACTAGAAGTAATTTTGAGGAGTATGAAGCTCTTGCAGCCCCTCTTAGAGATAGTGAAATCATTCTAGCTATTAAGAGTTTCAAGCCTCCAAAAGCTCCTGGCCCTGATGGACTTCATCCCCTCATATACCAAAAATATTAGGATATTCTTGGGCCAAAAACCTCTGCTTTCTGCAAGAAGGTTTTTGAGTAAGGCCAAATGCCTTATCAGGCCAACACTACCCTTGTTTGCCTGATTCCTAAGAGTGATGATACCACCAGCCTCAAAAACTTCAAATCTATTGGGCTGTACAATACCAACTGTAAATTGGTCACTAAAATCATAGTGAACATAATCAAGTCTTTCCTTCCCACCATTATTAGCCCTTGTCAGGATAGTTTCCTCTCCAACAGAAGAGCTGTAGATAATGACATGATTGTTCAGGAATACCTAACTCACTTTGCGAAAATGAAGGGTAAAAAGGCTAGCATGATCATCAAAGTGGACCTTGGTAAAGCTTTTGACAGATTGGAATGGTCCTTTATTAGGAAACCCTTAACTTCTTTAGATTTCCCCTTAAGATAATTAACCTTATCATGAGTTGTGTCTATTCCAGCAGCATTGAGGTCTTAATTAATGGTAGGAGAACCAGTAGCTTCCAACCCTTAAGATGCACTAGGCAGGGGGACTCTATGTTCCCTTACTTCTTCATTCTTTGTATGAAAAGACTTTCTGCGACTATCGATAGAGAGGTAACTCTCAAAGGTTGGGACACTATCAAAATCTCCAAGAAAGGGCCCAAACTCTCTTACCTCTTCTTTGATGATGATCTAACTCTCTCTGCTACTACTGATATTAGGAATTGTAATACCATCAAAGCAATTTTCAATCATTTCCAAGACAACTCTGGTCAAAAGGTTAATCTTGCCAAATCCAGAGTTATTTTCTCCAAGAATTGCTCTTCCCCCACAAGGAATCTCTGTGCTACTACTCTTGGAATCCAAGAACACTCATCCTTTAGCAAGTACTTGGGGTTCTCCATATTCCATCATAAACCAACAAACAGAGATTTCTAATTCTTCATAGATAATATGAGGAAAAAACTTGCTAGTTGGAAAAACGAATCTTTCAACATGGTTGGAAAACTTGTGTTAGCTAATGCTTCTCTGGAAAGCATCCTCTCCCATGTCATGAGTTACATCAAAGTCTCGGATAAGATTACTCATGTCATGGACAAGACTATTAGGTACTTCATCTGGGGATCCACTAAAAGAGAAATGAAAAATGCACCTTGTTAACTGGGATACCCTGACTAAGAGTAAAGTTTGTGGGGGGTTGGGTATCCAAAAAAGTGATGCTAGGAATAGAGCCATTCTCAGTGGCCTTACTTGGTGGCTAATCCAACAACCCACCAAACTTTGGACTCAAATTCTTACCAACAAGCATATGGGTCATCCTTATACAGTCTCATCCTGTCGTATTGTTTCTAGAACCTGGAAAAATATTCAGAGGGGGTGAAGGATATTGCCACAGCTACAAAGTGAATTGTTAACAAGGGGACAAAGGTTAATTTCTTCAATGATGTGTGGTTGAGCAATTCCAAGACAATGAGATCCTACATTGTAGGGCCTTTGCTTGAAAAGAGAAAAATACTATAATTGCTGATATTCACCTCAATGGGTTCTGGCAGCTAGATAGTTTTTCATTGAACCTCCCCAATGAGCTCATTGACATAATTCGAGACCACCTATGATTGCACCCACTGACAGATAAGATAAGAGAGTTTGGAATCTCAATGCTGATGGACTGTTCTCATGCAGTTCTGCTTAAAATCTAACTCTTAAGTGAAGTTTAGCAACATTTAGAAAGCTAAACTACCCAATAAGATTAAGATTTTCTTGTGGACTTTCCAACACAAAAGACTTCCCACCATGTACTTTCTCCATAGTAGAGGAATCAATGCAGAACCTATGTGTAAAGTTTGTGGGGACCCCCTGGAGGACATGTCTCATCTGTTCTTCAATTGCAAGGTGGCAAAAACATTTTGGAGGGACGTTAGGCACCATAATCACAATCCAACAACACTTAACATGGATGCATTGGATAACAACCACTGGATGGACTATTGGCAGAGCATAAAGCATGAAGCCCATACACTAAGATTAACCTAGGAGTAATTTATGTCGTTCTGTTTGTGGCACTTGTGGCTTAGTAAGAATAATAATATCCACAACAATAAGTCCATGGAGTTGAGCTATGCAACAGTCTATGGGCATGCAATAGAGTACACAGAAGTCATTATTTCCCAACCCTCAACTACCAAGCAGATCCATAATATATACGTGAAATCGAAACCCCGAACGAAAGAATGTTTAAGCTCAACATCGATGGGGCTGTGCCTGGTGATATAGGCAGAGGAGGAATTGGGGGGATCGTTCCCAATCATAAAGGTCAATGGATCTTAGGCTTTGCTCAGGGAATCTACTATACTACCCCCATAGAAGCTGAATTAAGAGCTCTACTAAGAGGTCTGCAAATGGCACATAACCATAACTTTAGTCCGCTGGAAGTTAGCACGTACTCTATGGATGTGATCAACATACTAAACAAAGGACACAAAAGGTATGATAACATTGTTTGTGAATGCAAGTACTTACTGAGATTGCTGGAACCAATGGAACTGAAGCATGTGTTTAGAGAGCAGAATCGTGTTGCAGACACATTGGCAAAAGAAGGTGCCAAACTCATCGATCCTGGAAATACACTATTTTTTGTAAATGTCCCTATGCATGTAAAACCACTTTTTGATGCAGATGCTGCTGGACAATCCTATGTTCGAAAAACTAGTACTATCTTTTTGTCTTATGTGTGTTGAGATGTGACCCAATTAAACACTAATGTGGCCGCCTCTCTTGGCCAGAACATTATGTTTGCTTAATGCTTTATTAATGCATTTTCTTACCAAAAAAAAAAAACATTGGGCATTTATCCCGTTTATAAGTTTTACCAGTGAAATTTCAAAAGAAAACTACAAAACACATAACTTTAATTACAATTTGATGTTACTCTTTGAATCCTCTACATGGACAGCTCCTCTTGAAAAGCAAAATAAATATAACAAAGAGGAGGGTCAAGAAAGACATCTATGGATGAAGAATGGAAATATTATTGTTCTCGCAGGTCCTTGCACGAGTTTTGACCTGGAAGTAGGGGTGATAATTGGATGAGTTGGGTCAAATTTGAGTGGGTTATAATGGGTCAAGACAACAAATGGGTCAAGACTCAACCCAAGTCAAATTTGCTTGGGTCAAAATGGGTTGGTCAAAATGAATTGAGTAATGATTTATAGAGCGGGTCAAGATCCAACTCGACCTGGCTTTTACTAAGTTTCACTTACTCTATTTATTCTTTTTCAATATTTTAGTACTTAATTAAATTATATTTTTTTATTTTGATTATATAAAATATATCAAATTAAAAAAAGTGTTTTAAAAATATTTTGGCAAGATCTCTCTAGAATCAATTTGGGTTGAATATTCAGTACCTTTCCAGGGTAAAAGTCATCAACATCAAAGTCCTTTTTTGGGATAAGGTATGCATGACCTCTATCCTATATTGACTATGTAGTTATAGGGTTTGAGTAATAGTACTCTCACCCAAATCGGTGCTCAATACTACTCCAAAAAATATGTGCTCATATTAACATCATCATCATCTAGTCTCATTAGACTTTTACTTTTTAAAAGATCAAAATCGTCATCAAACATCAGTATCATCATCATTATATGCTAAAAACATCATTTACATCATCATTGTCATCAAGACATCTTGCTCAAAACATTATTTAACTCAGTGCTCAATTTTCATCAAACTCATTAAAAATATATAATGTTTCAACTAAAATGATTATTTATGTAATGCATGAAAAATAATTTATCACAACATCTACATATGCATGGGGACATCATAATCATTAATTCAATTAGAGTACACGCAAAGGAATGCATGAATATACATTACAATCATTTACTAAACTTGTAAACATCATCAATATGCAATTAAAAGTCAGAAAACTCAAAGTGATATTTGTGAACTCAAAACTCAACTCAAGAATTAGGGCTAAACTCAACTATGAACATAATTGTGAAGAATTAACATGTGGGATACATGACTGAACATTGTGAATAACCTTACGTACCTAGAGATTTAGATTCTTGAAGAACTTACTATATTCTCTTGAAACCCTAGCTAGTTTTTCTCCTCTTGAGAAATTATGTCTAAGAATTGGAAGTAATAATGAGAGAAAAGAGTTTAATGATACTAATAAAGGGCTTAAACTAGTCCCATAACGTCAAGAATTAGACTTAAAAAGGATAAAATATACCAATTATTCCTTATTAAGATCTTGTCGAAGTCGTTTACGAGATCATCTACGTACAATCCGTAGAAATTTCTACGGCTCATAGAAGCCAACTATAGAAACATGACTAAATTTTGGGATACTAGTCCTTAGTTTACGAACACAACCTGCGACCCATAGAAACTGCCATGACCCATATTCAGGTATGTATGATTTGAGACCCAAAAATGGACTTAAAAGAATTTTTCACGAGTTGGGAGTTACGGGTCTTCAACCCATTGACGACCTGTAGATTAGAGTTCATAAATGTTGATCCAAAAAACTCTACTCAAGAGGACTTGATGTTACTATTGTGGATCCACTCGCGGGGTGTCCTTTATCCTGGCAAGGTATTGGATAGATGTGGCAACGACATCTCTTCGTTGTATTATCACCTGCTCATAGGTGATAGTTGTCGATTAGAGAAACTCCTAGATAGGTCTTGATAGTACTTTGACTGGATTGGAATAAATAGCATATGAGTGGTCATTGTCTAAGCTATATCCTTACTTTATACTCTTGACTTGCTGATTGGGTTTCCTATTTTGGTTGAGCTATTTGAGTTGATGTTATTCTACCTTTACGTGTTTCATTCTACCATTGTACATACTCGTATTCCACACACTGACGTCCATTTGGGGCTGCATCTTTTCATGATGCAGAGACAGGTACTAGTAGTCATTGACAGGCACCCCGTTGAGGACCTATTGCATACAGTTGAGTGGTGAGTCCTCGCTTGCTTTCGCAGGATATCTTGTTTCTATTCTACCTCTAAGTTTAGACTTATTTTATTCTATTTTGAGGTAGCCATGGACCTGCCATTGGCACCATTTAGTTAGATGATTTAGAGGCTTCATAGAATAAACTATCGAATTGTGATTAGATATTATTTTTGGCTAGTTTTTTTTTCACACTAGTCTTACTTACTTGATGGATAGATTGTTTGGTGTTTGGCCTTTTGATTATCGTTTTTTCATTACTTTCATGAAGTATTCTTAATCATTGATGTCTTCCGCTTTTAGATGGTGATTGAACGAATGTAATGAAGACGAGTGATTAGCTTTGGAGCTAACGATAGTCTCTAAGTGCCGTACCCTCCCGAGGCATGACAAAGACTAGATGAGCACAAAGGGAAAAATACTAGAACGCAGCAAACCCACCAACTACAGGTTACAAGATTCAGTCCTTTTTCAAATAATGGATAGCCAAAATTGAGTCAATTGGTGCCTCTTGAACATGTATTCTTATTCCTGCCCTTATTAAGGAAAATGGCTTGGAGATTTAATTTGGTATGGATTTATCTAGTTTTGTTGGTCGGGTAAAAGGACGAGACTAATTAAGGGTATATCTATTAAATTTAATAATGAAAAAGATAAAAATAATCGGATAGCATAGATAAAATTGATTAACAAGTAAAAACAGAGGGAATAGACCCAAAAAATATTGGGGAGAAATGATAAAGACAGGACACATGTAGCTTTATATTATCGATTGAGAACATGATTTTAGACGGAAAGAAGCGAATGTTGCATATTAGGATAAAAAGCTAGTAGAAGTTGAATGTTGTCTTGTCTTGTGACGGTTTAACGTTTATCATAGGACTAGTCGTAACATTATAGTTGTGGTGTTATTACTTTTCAATTAGCATATTATTTTGCTACGATTATTGTTTTCTCTTGTATAGTTTGCATTGCTCTTTTTTAATCATTATGCTATATCTATTTTTTTTCTTCTTCTTTTACTTGAGGCTGATAACCTGGTACATTTGAGCCGAGAATGTTTGAAAAATAACTTTTTTTATTTCCACATGATAATAATAAAGTCTGCATCTATTTTACCCTTTTCAAGCTCCACTTTATGAGATTTTATTGGATATATTATTATGAGTTTGTTTGTAAATTTTGGCCCGGATAAAATTGACTAATGAATGAAAATAAAGGGGTGAAGTCGGCCCTTTCCCATCCTTTTTACATAGATATTTTGCACATATATTTAAAGTTTTAGAGAAAAATATCTGAAATGTACTTGCACGAACAATTCACTAAATGCACTTTCCTCATGCAGCCGCCAAGCATGTGGCCTCTTTTGTTGACTATATTAAATTTGGTTAACATCTAAATCAGTTACTTTCGTAAATAATATAGTTTTGTCACTTCTTAGTTTGTCACAACTCAATCAGAAAATGAGTTTGAAAAACTAACATCGAATAAAACATTTAAAAAAAATAAATTAGTAATATTATTGAAAGTGCTGAAGTTGTTACGTTATTAAAAAATTACTATTTTCTTACTCAATTTTTTACTAAATATGTTCGATGATTATTTTAACAGAAATAGTTTTTACTAAATTTATGAAAAAAAAATATTAATGTTTTCATACGAAAAAATTAAAAAATTTACCGTTATAATTTGTCATCCACCATGCATTTTTTTCAGTAAACTGATTCGATGATAAATGAGTGAAGAAGATTATATTTTATAGCATATATTTCTCGCTCATTGAAAATCATTGACAATGAAATTACCTTCGGTGAATATCACATATCAAACTAAAATCAGCCATACAACTTTCATATTCACAAATAGGGGTGTTCACGGTTTGGATTAAAATTGATCCAAACTGAAAAATTGAATCAAACCGATTAAATAATCAATTTTATTCTGGTTTTGATTTGGTTTGGTTTGGTTTGGATTTGTTCGAAAAAACTGAAAAAATAACCGAATCGAACTGACAAAATTATATTCATATATTTTATAATTATACATACATAATACATTATTTATAAAAATAATTTTTATTTTTAATCTACTATGAAAGTATAAATACTAAAAATGAGGAACATATTCATATATTTTATAATTATACATACATAATACATTATTTATAAAAATAATTTTTATTTTTTAATCTACTATGAAAGTATAAATACTCAAAACGAAAATATTTATCTTATTAATTTCATGTATATGAATGTCTATAACAATTCTTGGAGGACTAGAAACGTCAATAGCTTTTTCTTCTAGGTCAAAATGGTAAATTTTGAAACTTTTTCATAGTAGATTTAGTGATTGAAAGTTTTATAATATTAATCGTTCTAACTATTTTTCGTTTTTGAATTGATTGTTGTCACTTTTTCTCCATTTTAAATGTTCATTGCTTTTATTCTTATATATGATTAATAACCGAATAACCGAACCAAAATCGATAACAACCAAACCGATAAATATATATTATAATTGGGTTGGTTTGATTTTGAGAATTTAAAAACTAAATTAAGTTGATTTAGATTTAGTTTTAACCAATAATCAACCTAAACCGATCCATGAACACCCCTATTCACAAATATGAAATGGAATACAATCAGCTGAATATAATTTTATACGTTTTAAAATTTGAAGTAGGAGCTCTATTGGGAGCTCCAAACTGTCAGAAAGTTCTTAACCTTGTTATCTTAGCTATTTTAGCTATTTTCCCTGTCCTCTCTATCTCTCTCAGACAATTTGCTCTCTCCTCTCTCTTTCTTTCATGTGCGCGCCTCCTCTCCCTCAATGTAAATACAAATGAAAACAATCAATTACTCCCTGCATCTCATTTTATATGAGTTAATTTGACCAGACACAAAATTTAAGATAGAAAGAAAAACTTGTGATCTAAAATAAGTGAAATAAAGGTGTGTTTATAATTCATTTCATTAAGAATAAAATAGATATGTTAAAGTTAAAATGTTACTAAATATAGAAATATATCATTCTTTTTGGAACTGACTAAAAAGGAAAGTGAGTGATATGAATTGAGACAAAGAAAGTATATAAATATAAATGCTAACAATCAATTATACAAATACAAATAATAATAATCAATTGTACAAAGTAAATAATAAGTGTCAATTATACATATATATTTTTTTCAATAATACAAAATACAAATACACATGTATTCACTAATACAGTACTAATACAAGTGATTAAAAAACAAATATACAAATAAAAATGTTGAACTTGATACAAGATTGATACAATTGTATTCACTAATTCCATTTTCATTGATATAAATTGTATTCGGAACAAATAATTGTATATGTATCCGAATATTAATCAACACAAACAATCATTAGCCATTAATTGTATTCTGATACAAATTGTATTTGTTAATATAATTGATATAAATGATAACAAAAAGTTATATAAATATAAACATTGAACATGTCACAACATTGATATATACTATTATATTCGCCGATACAACGATACAATTTCCATTGGTATAAATTGTATACAACAATTGTACTCATTGATACATCCACACACACACACATATCACCTCTCTCTTCTTTGTATCTTCTCTCCTTCTAGCATGCAGCTATGAATCGTAAGCAAAAAGGTTATAATTATTTTTTCTCATTAATATTTTAAGTTTTTGCTATTTTTGAAATTTCTCCAAGAATCTCTTATTATATAAGAGGTTTGACGTGGAAGCAGGCACATCTCCATCGACTGTATGTTTCAGCAATGATATTTTTGTAAAAAAATTAAAATTATTTTATTTTAATTAATTTAATTTAATTAGTCATATAGTTTTATTAAAATTGCGAGACCCACATTAGCTATTACCTTTAGTTTTAAATTCATATTCTTTAGTTATAACTTCATTATTTTGAATGTTGGTAATAATTTTTTATATTTTGTAACTGTTTTGAGTAAAAAATCAATGATCAACGATCAAAAAATACTTTATTATATACATCTCAATAGGCCTCTTCATATTAGATTTGCGAAAAAAAAAAAGGTTTGCTACCAACAAATGTATATATTATAATATATTTTAACGTAGAAACTTAAACTTGTTTAATTAATACCTGTAACACCCCGTAAAATTATCAAAACGTTCCTAAAATAAATCATAGAACACCCAACCGGAGGCTCCGATTCAGACTGAGACCAAGAGACGGGGATGCCCCGCTAGGATTGCTGAGGTCCCCCAGGCACCCCCTGCTCAGCCTAGCCAGGTCTCCAGCGCGAAAAATCGAGTGAAAAAATGGTCTCGACTCGATTTAAAACAAATCGAATCGAATTACGAATTTGCATATTTTGTGCAAAAATAGTAGCAAATTTGTGCTCCCTTCGCGATGCGCCAGGGGCGCAGACTTGCACTTATGATTTTTTATTATTTTTCGATGAGAACTGTTTTACAAAAAATTGCTTAAAATACACTGGTGCGCACCCCCTCCGCGACGCGCACCTGTGTACCAAAAATTATTTTTTTCCTTCTAATTTCGGGAAGGATAATTTTGTCCTTCCTAACATATTTTAATACCCCAAAAATGGTTTCTAAAGCGAATTTCGTACAAAAGGGTTTCAAACCCATAATTTTTTATAGTATTTTTACGTAAGTCTGAGAGAAGAAGAGGAGAGAACGTAAGGGTTTCAAGAGACATTTCGAATTCTTGGGAGAAGCTTGAAGATTCTTCACCTCAGGTATGTAAAAGCTACCCAAAAGCATGAAAATTTTCTTCCATGTGCCCAATATAGAGTGAGGATGTATAATTGATACTCAGAAGCTTAGAATAGTGATTTCTTGAAAGTTCTTGAGTATTATCATGAAATTCTTGGATATTATCTTTATCTCTTGAAAATAATCTTTTAAGTGTATTCTGCATCCTAAATTGATGATCATCATACTTAAAGTTTACTGTATACATATATTATCATGTGATTTTGATATAACCCTTTACAAATTCTCTCTGTAAAGACTTGAATAATGAACTTAGAGGGATGTCTAGAGCCTTGATTGTTTGAATATATTGTTTGACTGAGTCTGAGTCCTGAGGTGATATGTGTTGATGACTGTGATAGCTGAAACCAATATTGATAGAGTTGGATGAATATATTCCCTTGAATTGGAAAAGATAATCTTGCCCATAGAGGTTGAGTGATGAAAATTCTTGATGAATTGGCAAAATTATGAGCATGTCGAGTCCTTGGAGAAGTATAAAGCATCGAAAATAAGTAAGAGTGAGTCTCACTTGCACTCATTACCTACGTGGCCAGCATAGCAGATGATTGAACCGTGAGAACGAATGTTTCCTTAGTCCCAAAAAAGGACTTTCTATTATTATAAACCCTTGATGTACGCCCTTTTACCCCGATAAGGTACTGGACGGATGCCGCAATGATGTCGCTTTGTTGTGCTATCATCGGCTCATAGGTGATCGGTGTAGGTCTAAGAAACTCTCATATAGGTCTCTTGATGGTAGGACTCTGATGTGATGTGATGGTTCGATGTTTTGATAGACAGTGAGGTAATAGAGTCCGATCCTATACTCTAAGGTGAGGTTGAGTGATTGACGAGTGACTGTTACATTGTACCATTTACTTTAGCTTGTTTTACATACAGTACATTCCACGTACTAACACCCTTTTGGCGCTGTATCATTTATGATGCAGATTCTGTAGACAGAGGACTTCAGTAGTCCAATCGTTGAGGTTCAGAGCTTTGATTTCAGACTGTGGTGGGTCCTCCCCAGCATTTGGAAAATGATTATTTATTACTTTATATCAATATTTCTTTTGATTGTGGCAACCATGGCCTGTCATGGTGCCTTCTTAGATGTTTGTTATAGAGGCTTCGAAGACATAGACAGTTGATGGATAGTGTCGGGGTTGTTGATTCTCGTTTTCTTTCTTTGAGATAATTATTCACCTTATCTTATGATAATTTATTATTTTATTGAATCTTTCGCATATAAATGGATGGAACGATGGCACTGAGACTAGGTGGTCCACTTGGGGACTAGCAATAGTCTTCGAGTGCCAATCACGTCTAGGGTACCCTCCTGGGGTGTGACAAACTTGGTATCAAAGTCCAGAGTTTGAGTGTCCTAGGAAGTCTACAAAATTGTGTCTAGTAGATTCTTGTTTATGGGTGTATTGTGCATGACACTTCATAAATAGGAGGCTATAGGATATTAGGAAGTGTTACCTTTCTTCTATGATGTGAGATCGTGCTATAAAGTTTAACTTGTGGAATTCTGCTTTTAACTCGTGCATTTTACGCTTACAGAAAATGTCACCCAAGAGAACTACTGCTCAGAGAGATGCCCCAACTCTCGTTACTGAGAACACCCAACCGGAGGCTCCGATTCAGACTGAGACCAAGAGACGGGGATGCCCCGCTAGGATTGCTGAGGTCCCCCAGGCACCCCCTGCTCAGCCTAGCCAGGTCTCATTACTGTGGCAGAATTCAGAGAAGTCATCACCATGTTGACTCAGTTGGTGGCCTCACAGGGGAATACCCAAGGTTCTCATGCTCCCAGTTCTGGCTCGCAAGAGCCCTCAGCTACAACCCAACTCAGGGACTTCTTGAGGATGAGCCGGCCCGTGTATACAACATCGAAAGTAGAGAAGGACTCGCAGAATTTTATAGATGAGATGTATAAGGTTCTGAGGGTCATGTATGCAAATGAGATTGAGGGAGTAGAGCATGCATCCTACCAGCTGAGGAACTGGCTAATATGTGGTACACTCAGTGGGAAGGGAGTAGAGGTGAGGATGCGAAGCCTGCTGCATGGGAGGAGTTTGAAGCTGCCTTTCTTGATCACTTCTTTCCTCAAGAGTTGAGGGAGACAAAGGCAGAGAAGTTCGTGAATCTGAAATGGTGAGGGATGACTATGAAGGAGTATAGCCTCAAGTTCATCAAGCTGTCAAGGTATGCTCCAGAGATGGTGAAAGTCATGAGGCAGAAGATGAGGAGGTTTGTGTCTGATCTGGCCAAACATGTGCAGAAAGAGTGTAAGGCTGCTTTGCTAATTCCCGGTATGGACATCTCCAGACTTATAGTGTATGCCCAGCAAATAGAGGAAGATAAAAGGAGGGATAGGGAAGATGATTTGAGCAGAAAGGCGAAGTCAGTGGGACATTAGCCTAGCCTGCAGAGACAGAATAGGGGTGACAAATCCTATTTCCAGAAGATATCATCACATCCCGCACCTTCGGCAGCAAGCGCGCCCATACAACCAAGCATGCATGACCAGAAATCTCAGAGTTATTAGAATTTCAGGACCCCGGATGCATAATCTCAGGTCAGTGTGACTCAGGGCCCGAGGGGAAAACCACCTTATGGCACTTGTGGAAACTCCATCTGGGTAGGTGCCGTCTAGGCACGGATGCTTGTTTCCTATATGGCAGGCGGATCACTTCCAACAGGAGTACCCGAAAATGAGACGAGCTGAAGAAAACAGCAGAGCCCAGTCTTCCACAGTACCCCCTGCAGGTAACAAGCAGAGGGTTACTACTATGGGTACAGGAGGCGAGATGAACCATCTTTATGTTATGGGTAACCGACAGGAGCAGGAGATTGCACCAGATATGGTCATGGGTATGCTTTGAGTCTTTTCTTATGATTGCTATGCATTACTTGATTTGGGTGCTACTTTGTCTTTTGTGACCCCTTATGTGGCTAGTAAGTTTGGGATTCCTCTATAGTATTTGCTTGAGCCCTTTACTATTTCTACTCCTACTAGTGAGTCTATCCTAGCTGAAAGGGTTTATAGGGATTGTGTGGTGTCTATTTATCATAGAGACACTTTAGTTGATTTGGTAAAGTTGGAGAGGGTTGATTTTGATATAATAATGGCCATGGAAGGATTGTGTGGTGTCTATTTATCATAGAGATACTTTAGCTGATTTGGTAGAGTTGGAGATGGTTGATTTTGATATAATCATGGGCATAGATTGACTTCATGCTTGTTATGCTTCTGTTGACTGTAGAACTCGAATTGTTAAATTTTAGTTTCCTAATGAGCTTGTCTTAGAGTGGAAAGGGAGTTCTGTTTCCCTTAAGGGCAAATTCATATCTTATCTTACAGATCGAAAGTTGATTTCCAAGGGTTGTATGTACCACTCATGCAAGTAAAGTCTAATGATGTTGAGTTTTCTACTCTTGAGTCGGTCCCAATTGTGAGGGCGTTTCCTGATGTATTCCTTGATGATCTTCTCGAAGTCCCTCCTGATAGAGAGATTGACTTTGGAATTGATGTTAAACCTATCTCAATTCCATCCTATAGAATGGCCCCCGCAAAGTTGAAAGAATTGAAGGAGCAATTGAAAGACTTATTAGAGAAAGGTTTCATAAGGCCTAGTGTCTCACCTTGTTGTGCTCCTATCTTATTCATGCGTAAGAAAGATGGGTCTTTGAGAATATGTATAGACTACTAATAGCTGAACAAGGTTACCATAAAGAATAAGTATCCTCTTCCCAGAATAGATGATCTCCTTGACCAGCTTCACGGTGCTACTTGTTCTCCAAGATAGACCTCAGATTGGGTTACCATCAGTTGAAGGTGAGGGAAAGTGATGTTCCTAAGATAACCTTTAGGACACGGTATGACCATTTTGAGTTCTTGGTCATGTTCTTCAAGTTGACAAATGCACCTGCAACTTTCATGGATTTGATAAATAGGGTGTTCAGGCCATATCTTAATATGTTCGTGATCGTGTTTATTGATGACATTCTAGTATATTCGAGGAATGAAGAGGAGCATGCCAATCACCTTAGATGGTTTTGCAAACACTCAAAGATCATGAGTTGTATGCAAAATTCTCCAAGTGTGAGTTTTGGCTCAAGTTAGTGGCTTTCTTAGGACATGTTGTTTCGGGAGATGGTATTTGGGTGGATTCTCAGAAGATTGAGGCGGTTATAAATTGGCCAAGACCAACTTCTCCAATGAAAATAAGGAGCTTCTTGGGTTTGGCCGGGTACTATCGCAGATTTGTTAATGGCTTCTCTTCTCTGTCAGCCCCTTTGACAAAGCTGACTCAGAAGAAGGCCAAGTTTCAGTGGTCTGAGGCATGTGAGAAGAGTTTTCAGGAGTTGAAGACTAGGTTGAGTACAGTACCCCAGTGTTGATCTTGCCCGATGGGATGAGTGACTTTATGATATATTGTGATGCATCTAGAGTTGGATTGGAGTGTGTACTTATGCAGAGAGGAAAGGTGATAGCTAATGAATAACTTTGTGATATATTGTGATGCATCAAGAGTTGGGTTGGGTTGTGTACTTATGTAGAGAGGGAAGGTGATAGCTTATACTTCCAATAGCTTAAGATTCATGAGAAGAATTATCCGACTCATGATCTTGAGTTGGCAGCAGTGGTTTTCGCACTTAAAATTTGGCGCCACTATTTGTATGGAGTGCATGTGGACGTGTTCACTGACCGCAAAAGCTTGCAGTACGTATTGAGCCAGAAAGAGCTCAACCTGCGGCAGAGGAGCTAGCTGGAGTTGCTCAAGGATTATGATATAAGCATTCTCTATCACTCAGGTAAGGCTAACATTATTGCTAATGCTCTTAGCAGGATGTCCATGGACAGCACTGCCCATGTGAAGGAAGGGAAGAGAGAATTAGCCAAGGAGGTGCATAAATTAGCTCGATTGAGAGTGCAACTTGAGGAGAACAATGAAGACGGGGTCAATATTTAGAATGGTTCTACTTCATCTTTGTTGTCAGAAGTGAAAGAAAAACAAGATCAAGACCCCGTGTTATTACAATTGAAGGAAGCGATTCACAAGCAGAAGGTGATAGTTTTCTCCAAAGAGGGAGATGGGGTATTGAGGCATCAAGGGAGATTGTGTGTACCCGATGTTGATGGTGTTCGAGATAGAATCATGGCTGAAGCTCATTGCTCGAGATATTCCATCTATCCTGGCTCTACCAAGATGTACCACGACTTGAGGGAAGTCTATTGGTGGAACGAGATGAAGAGAGACATTGCTGAATTCTTTTCTAAGTGCCCCAATTGCCAACGAGTTAAGGTAAAACATCAGAAACTGTGTGGATTAGTTCAGAACTTTAAAATTCTGGAGTGAAAGTGAGAGGTGATCAATATGGATTTCATCACGGGCTTACCCCGATCTAGGAAGCAGCATGATTATATATGGGTGACTGTTGACAGGATGACTAAATCAGCCCACTTCTTGGCAGTTAAGACAACTTATATGGCTGAAGAGTATGTCCGACTTTATATTCATGAGATTGTGAGGTTGCATGGGGTTTTCTCATCCATCATCTCGGACAAAGGAGCTTAATTCACCTCTTAATTTTGGAGATCATTTCACAAAGGATTGGGTACGAAGGTGAATTTGAGCACTATTTTTCACCCTCAGACAGATGGGCAGGCAAAACACACTTTTCAGACTTTGGAGGATATGTTAAGATCATGTGTTATCGACTTTAAGGGAAATTGGGATAATTATCTACTGTTGATTGAGTTCGCATACAATAATAGCTATCATGACAGCATTCAGATGGCCCCGTATAAAACATTATACGGGAGGAGATATAGATCACCGATTGGCTAGTTCGAGGTGGGTGAAGCTGAGTTGATTGGGCCTGATTTGGTAAACCAGTCTATAGAGAAGGTGAAGGTCATTAGGGAAGGGTTGAGGACAGCTCAGAGTCGCCAGAAGTCATATATGGATATGAGAAGAAGAGACTTAGAGTTTGAGATAGACGATTGGGTGTACTTGAAGGTATCACCCATGAAGGGTGTCATGAGATTTGGTAAGAAGGGGAAGTTGAGTCCCCATTATATTGGGCCATAACGGATTGTAAGAAGGATTGAAAAAGTCATTTATGAGTTAGAGTTGCCCTCCGAGCTAGATGGAGTTCACTCGGTGTTTCATGTATCTCTGCTGAAAAAGTGTTTGGGGGATCCAACCTTAGCGATTCTTATGAAGAGTACGAGTGTGAAGGATAACTTGTCATATGAGGAAATTCTAGTCTAGATCCTTGACCGACAAGTTTGTAAGCTGAGGAATAAAGAGATAGCCTCCATTAAAGTCCTATGAAGGAATCAATTTATTGAGGAAGCTACGTGGGAAGCTGAAGAAACAATGAAACTCAAATACTTGCATCTATTCGTGCAAAGGATGATGATGTTGAAGGTAAATATTCTCATCCTTAATATTTTCAAAGGTTTCTTTTCATTTAGTTGATGTCTTGCTTTATTCCATTCCTGAGTCTAAGATAGAGATAGATGGTGGATAGTGAGAGTTGAGTGTTCCCGAGTGAGGAATAGGACGAGTTCTGGGGTCATTCGTGTTGCCATTCGACCTTCACTCATCATTTGAGGACGAATAATCCCAAAGTTGAGAGAAGTTTGAGTCTATTCATGCCTGGATATCCACCCTTAATCATCATTCGAGGATAAATGATCCCAAGGGGGAGATGATGTAACACCCAGTAAAATTATCAAAATACCCCTAGAACGAAGACGTGTGCATAATGCATCTTCCCAAGCTTGGTAGGAAATCCAATACCAAATTTGCGATCAACGTGGAAAATCAAGTCAAAAAATGGTCTCGACTCGATTTAAAACAAATCGGGTGAAATTACAAAATTATACATTTTGTGCAAAAATAGTAGCAAATCTGCGCCCCCTTCATGACTCGCCAGGGGCGCGGACTTCCACTTATGATTTTTTATTATTTTTCGACAAGAATTATTTTACGAAAAATTACTTAAAATACACTGGTACGCTCCCCCTCCGCGACGCGTACCTGTGTACCAAAAATTATTTTTTTCTTCTAATTTTGGGAAGGACAATTTTGTTCTTCCCAACATATTTTAATACCCCCAAAATGGTTTTTAAAGCGAATTTCGTACAAAAGGGGTTTCAAACCCATAATTTTTCTAAGTCTTTTTACGTAAGTTTGAGAGAAGAAGAGGAGAGAACGTAAGTGTTTCAAGGGACATTCTGAATTCTTGGGAGAAGCTTGAAGATTCTTCACCTCAGGTATGTAAAGGCTATCCAAAAGCATGAACTTGTTCTTCCATGTGCCCAATATAGAGTGAGGCTGTATAATTGATACTTAGAAGTCTGGAATAGTGATTTTTTGAAAGTTCTTGAGTATTATCATGAAATTCTTGGATATTATCTTTATCTCTTGAAAATAATCTTTTGAGTGTATTCTGCATCCTAAATTGATGATCATCATACTTAAAGTTTACTGTATACAGACATTTTCATGTGATTTTGATCTAACCCTTTACAAATTCTCTCTGTAAAGACTTGAACTATGAACTTAGGGGGATGTCTAGAGCCTTGATTGTCTGAATATGCTGTTTGACCGAGTCTGAGTCCTGAGGTGATGTGTGTTGATGACTGTGATAGTTGAAACCAATATTGACAGAGTTGAATGAATATATTCCCTTGAATCGGAAAAGATAGTCTTGCCCATAAAGGTTGAGTGATGGAAATCCTTGATGAATTGACAGACTTATGAGCATGTCGAGTCCTGGGAGAAGTATTGAGCACCAAAAATGAGTAAGAGTGAGTCTTACTTGCACTCAATACCTACGTGGCCAATGTAGTAGAGGATTGAATCGTGAGAACGGATGTTTCTTAGTCCCAAAAGAAGACTTACTATTATTATAAACCCCTGGTATACACCCTTTTACCCTGACAAGGTACTAGGCGGATGCTGCAACGACTTCAATTCGTTGTACCATCACCGGCTCATAGGTGATGGGTGTAGGTCCAAGAAACTCCCATATAGGTCTCCTGATGGTAGATTTCCGATGTGATGTGATGGTTTGATGTCTTGATGGACAATGAGGTGATAGAGTCCGATCCTATACTCTGAGGTGAGGTTGAGTGATTGACGAGGGACTGTTACATTGTTCCATTTACTTTAGCTCGTTTTATATACAGTACATTCCACGTACTAACGCCCTTTTGGCACTGTATCATTTATGATGCAGATTCTGTAGATAGAGGACTTCAGCAGTCCAATCGTTGAGGTTCAGAGCTTTGATTTCAGACCGTGGTGGGTCCTCCCCAGCATTTGGAGGATGATTATTTATTACTTTATATCAATATTTCTTTTGCTTGTGGCAACCATGACCTGTCATGGTGCCTTCTTAGATGTTTGTTATAGAGACTTCGAAGACATAGATAGTTGATGGATAGTGTTGGGGTTGTTGATTCTCGTTTCCTTTCTTTGAGATAATTATTCACCTTATCTTATGATAGTTTATTATTTTATTGAATCTTCTGCATATGAATGGATAGAACGATGGCATTGAGACTAGGTGGTCCGCTTGGGGACTAGCAATAGTCTTCGAGTATCAATCACGTCTAGGGTACCCTCCCGGGGCTTGAACAATACCACTTAAAATTTGTCAATATTAATATATTTATTAGGTATTTATTTTATATTTAATGAGATAATTTAATATTATTTAATTAATAATATATAAAAAATAAATTTACAAATAAATATAGGCCAATACATGACATGGAATCATCATAATTATACATGTAATAAGCTTGGTTTCGGTTCTTTCTTTGTTTTATTATTTTTTAGTTTTTGTGGCATGCAGACTTGGGCTTTGCCCATGTAATTTTTGCATTTTTTGCTGGACTGGTTTCGAATATATATATTAAAATAATTAATTTATAATAAATATAGTAATGTATTCTTTATACAAAAATAGTTAAACGTTATAAAAATATATATTGACTATACAATATAATGTGTCAAAGTCATAAAACGTATATCCTGACTATACAATATACATTTATTTATTTATATATGTATATAACTTATTTATACATGAGTTATATATTCACTATGCATTATGACGTACATAAAAAGTTGAAAATAGTTTAACTATGCATGAAATATACACTAACTATTAAATTTGGAACAACTTAAAATCACCTCTAAATAGCTTACCTCAAATTTTAAATATGAAATCTTCTTGATGTTTAAGTCTTTTGATATATAATTCGCATGAAAAGATTCATATTTGCGATATGTCTTATTTAACTAAAATGAGAGGACAAAGAAGAAAAAGGGAGGAGGAAGAAGCAGAAGGAAGGACGAAGAAGAAGGTCAAATGGCCATTTTCAATAATAAATGACTTATTTTTTAAGTGACTATTTTTTTGTGTTAGAAATTTAACCTAATGAACATTTTGTTTAATTTATCCCTTTTTTAAATTATGGAATGATTGGTTAGTAAAGCCTAAAAGATTGCTTAAAAAATAAATTTAAATGTTAAAAATTATTAAAATCTCAACAAATATTAGGTCGGATTCTATAATTTTACTATTATAATAAGTTCAAAGCAAAAAATTATAAAAATTAAATTCATTAAATTTAAATTTTCTATTTTGTGATTGCAAGAGCCTCCAAGATACTAAAAATATTCGTTTTTCTTCCATTTTCCAACAAGTAAAAGCAGCAGAGAAGAGAGTTTTATTTCTTCTTGCTTTTTTTTTTTCCCCTCCATCGTTTTTCCAATATACAACATTACTCATAGGGTATCTAATAAATAGGAGACTTTTTTTTATAATGCTTTTATAAATTTATCTTAGTTTATGGTATTTTTACAGGAAATCATATTGGATATATAAAAATATTTATTTTTAATTATTCTTCTATATAATAAGCTGCTAAGTTAAGCAGTTTAGGGTTATGTCTGCTTCAGCCGCTTCAAGTAGGCAGTTAAAGCACACATGTGACTGTTGAGCTGCTTGACTTGATGGTTCAAGTCTGATATCTTAAATCCAAACGTTCCGAGGCCAAACGTCAACAACGCCAATATTTTTACGTTATTTCTATTAATTATTAATTACAATACCGTATCTATCTAAATAAAAATAATATCTATTTGACTAATGTGCAAGTGTGCTAAGAATGGTCAGTTTAGGTTGGCTCTTGGGTCCCACATACATGTATTATATATAGACAAACTATCTTCACGATATCTCACAAAGTAAAACTCCAAAGACTCTTTTCTTTTAAAAAAAGAAGACGCTCTCTTTTGACTTGAGGTATTTCTTGTCAATAAACAATCTATATTTAATTTAAGCGATTTGTCAAAGCTTATATTCTTCTGTATTGTGATTTGCTATAATAGGAAAAGTATTATTATATTACCCTTCGAATTAAATTTAATGCTTTGGAAATGTATTAGATATTAAAAAGTATATAATAGCAAGGGTAGAATTGACACAAATGCGATAAATAATTCATTGATTATTCATACTGAACAATTGGTATCGTTTAGACATCTATTTTCAATATGGTGAAAAAAAAAGTAAAACAAAAGAGTGATACAAAGTATCATATATGTTTATCTTCGACTTCCTCCCTCTCTTGTTTCGTTCTCTGATTGTTTCCATGACATAATTAGCAAATTAGCTCTCTATACTAGTCAAGTAAAAAGGCAAAATCAAACTTCATGCCAAAAGTTATAACTTTGACAGTTTTCTTTTCCTAAAGAAATATTTATGCTAATTGATTTGCCATGGTTGACATTTTCAGGTTGAAGAAGGAGAAGAAAAATGGGAGGTGGTGGTAATATGTCAATTAAAACTGAACAAAAGAAAAATCCTCTCCAAAGAGTTCCATCTTCAAAGCCACCTTTTACCATTGGAGACATCAAGAGGGCTATCCCTCCCCATTGCTTTCAACGATCTCTTATTCGCTCATTCTTCTATCTTTTTCAAGATCTCATACTTGTCTCCATCTTTTATTACATTGCCACCACTTACTTTCACCTCCTTCCATCCCCATTTAATTATCTAGCATGGATTACTTACTGGATTGCTCAAGGTTGTGTTGGCGAAGGTATATGGATCCTCGCCCATGAATGTGGCCACCATGGCTTCAGTGATTACCAATGGGTAGACGACACTGTTGGTCTTATCCTTCACTCTGCACTTTTAACACCATACTTTGCATGGAAACACAGTCATCGTCGCCACCACTCCAACACTGCTTCCATGGAAAATGATGAAGTCTACAAACCAAGAATTAAATCAAAAGTAAGATGGTACTACAAATACTTGAACAATCCAGTAGGACGAGTCCTCATACTTGCCTTCACCGTCACTTTTGCCTGGCCTTTGTACTTACTCTTCAATGTCTCTGGGAAAAAATATGACCGTTTTGCAAGTCACTATTATCCTTATAGCCCATACTATACTGATCGTGAGAGGCTACAAATCTACATTTCAGATGCAGGCGTGATTGCAATTGCTTATTTGTTGTATCGTGTTACTTTGACTCGAGGGCTAGCATGGGTTGTCTGCGTCTATGGGGTGCCCCTCCTTATTGTGAATGGCCTTGTAGTGTTTATCACTCTTTTGCATCACACACACGCTTCCTTGCCACATTATGATTCATCCGAGTGGGATTTTCTGCGAGGAGCTCTAGCTACGGTAGACAGAGACTATGGTTTCTTAAATAAGGTCTTCCACAATGTTACCGATACGCATGTTTTGCATCACATATTCCCATACATTTACAATGTTACAGATACACATGTTTTGCATCATATATTTCCATACATATCACATTACAATGCAATGGAGGCAACAAAAGCTATCAAGCCATTGCTAGGAGAATACTATAAATTTGATGACACCCCAATTTTAAAGGCAATGTGGAGGGAGACAAAGGACTGCATCTTTGTGGAAAAAGAGAAGGATAAAGGTGTTTATTGGTACAAGAACAAGTTCTAAATTGGTTAAATGTGGTTGTAAGTGTTTTGAATTGTTTTTTTTTTAAAATTGCATTGTCAATGTTTGTTTTAGTCGTCACTGTTATGTTATTAAATCTATTATGAAATTAAATAAATATCTATATATGTATCAACTAATTTGGTGTGGACAAATGATATAAATTTTATTATGAAAGTAATTTCTTTTTATTTGAAATTAATGATTTAAAATAGAGAAAATCACTCCATATGAGTAGAATATCTCTATTGAAATCTACTCCTTGAAAGAGCGCAAGAATATAGATATCCACTAGAAACTCTCATCGTGATTTCATTCACTTGAATTCACTTTCACCATTGTTAACCCAACATCAACAAAAAAAAAAAAAATGATTGGATGATCCATCCAACATCGCCATTTTAGTGTTTTTAATTTTTTTTTTTGAGAAAACACCATTAACGTCAATTTTATATCTCTGGTTAAAATTTAGAGTATCAGTCAATAAAGTTTTTAGGGAAACATGAAGGGATTGGAGTGTGATTTTTTTCAATTCAATCTTGCTCCATTCTCCACCAAGTTGTATGTAAATAAATTGAGATATGTGTTTGAATGTGTATAAATTCTGTATAGATTAGTAGCAGTTTTTAGTAGTGACGTATTTATATTAATATGTATGAATATTAATTTTGTTTTACTATAGATTGTATGAAATAAGTATATAGTATCATATACGAACTACTTTACCTTTTTTATACCATGATATATACAACATATATGTCACGTCCTAGACCATCATGAGTGGCATTGTCATGATTCAAAAATTAATGTGTAATGGTACACATCAAAATCTATCTCGATGGGTCAGCTAAAAAAAATCACATACGAGATTCCTAGAAGGGAAGTAAGGCCACAAACTAAGAAAAATACAACACAATAATAAAATATTTAAAAATTTGGTCTCATAAGTGTAAAGAGCATCTAATACAACTCTGCAATTAATCGTAAATACAACAGTCTCCTAATGAAAATGAAGACTACAATGAAAGATAGGGCGGATGACGATGCGGAGCACATGATCTCGCCACCAAATCTAATATAGGTAATCCGTTAGAGTTAATCAGCTGCCGTGAGGATGATCCGAACTAGAATCTACATTAAAAAGAGCACAAAAGTAAGAGTGACTACAATTCACATGTATTGAGTAGGTTCGGCCAATTGAATATTAGAAATTGATCAAAATATGCAATAAACTATAGAACGATTTCACCTGCACATAGAAAATTCGTTCTAGCATCGGTGCCACTAATTTATATAGAACTATGCTAATAAAGTAAACACATAAAATCAAGATATACCAAACTTCATTAGACAAGTCAAATACTAATGTTATGCAATGCAGTGAGATGAAATAATGCAATGCATGAATGGTACTGTGGGATCAAGATTATAGCATAGTTTGTTGTATACACCTGTCGAGCTGATCTACCAGACAGGACTCATGGGGGTCTCGCAAACCATATAGCTAATCATAATCTCAAGATCACATACTCCTTGCCACCTAGCTCATGATAAATATTTTTTAAAGATATCGCATTTTCTTTCTCAAAAATAGAATCTCAACATCTCATCCTCTTGCCACCTAGTTCATGTTCAAGAGATTCTAAAGGTGACTTCTCATGTTCCAGATATGATGTAAGAGGATCAAGGCATGTCAAATATAAATATATAGGTACTAGTCATCTCAACACGTACCAAAAAGTGTAAAATGTTTCAAAGTCCCATCCAAATATGATAAACACCCTTAATTATAAATAATGGGAAGAAATTCTTTGAAAGAAAACAAAACACATTTGAAAAGCACTTTTATTTTTTAAAATATGTCACACTTCACAGGCTTTTTCAAAGCATTTCATTTCTCAAATATACCATAATACAACTCATCTCAAAGTATTTTACTTCTTAAAATATGCAATAATTCGCAACTTATCTTAAAGCATTTTATTTTTCAAAGTATGATATAGTTCCACAATTCAATCCCTCTCTCGTATATCTCAAGTGAAATAGTGTTACAAGCTATTTATCAAAATCAATTAAAGAAATACATACTCATGAAGCAACCAAAGTACCAAGTAAAGCCCCTACACAGGCAACACAATATAATTAAAAGTTTCAAATCATAATACAATCTTATCCCATAATCTACGACATAAGAATAATCAATTACCCAATTTCAATCTCAAAGAAAAGTCCTCAGACCTATCTCAAATGTCAAAACTACACCCGAACACTCTACCGAAGAATATCCTCAAATATCAATTCCAAAACAATTCCAAACAATCAAGAATGAAAAAATTCAACAAAAGGAGTCCAATAATACTCATATTTTAAGGATTCAAATTCGACGGTAAAATCATTCAAAAATCCCTTTGAAATCGTCAAGGATAAAAATAAAATTTTATTTGAACATTATATTCTACTAGTAATTAGGAATTCGTGGTTGAAAAATTCATTAAAATTTAGCAAGAAATGGATTTGGAATCGTGAAATTACCAATTTTAAAGTTCTTGAAAAAAGAAAATCCCAAATAGCAAGTCTGAAATTCCAATTCAAACGCGAAATATTTCTTGAGGAATATCTTATCCATGCTTTAAAAATTTCAAATATGACGTTTCATTAAAAGAAATATAGTTAAAATCGACCCAAAATCCTTAATTTATCAAATTTTAACTTTATTAAAAAAATTTTAAAGATTATACGCGATTAATATGATGAAAATAATTGATGCATCAACATATTTATATCAAAATCAGTTTATCCATAATATAAGTGTCACGATCCAAAATCAAATTGCGACTAAAGAAAATAAAATAAAGCAAAAGCAACCACAACATAATAATGAAATCCCAGAACCTAGAATCATGAGTACAAGAGCACCTAAGATAGTATGAATAAGCAAGTACAACTGTCTCAAATGAAAATACAAAGTTGTCTGATAGAGTCTAATACAATGTATGAAATAGAAAGCAATAAAAGGGAATCTAAAAAGACCCACGACGACTTGAAGTCTGAGCCTCAGCGTGAATATAGATGAGGATCTCTGGTGGAATAGAATCAACTATCCTATGTGGATCCCTGTGCTCGATTTGCAAGGAGAAAACAAAGTAGGGGTGAGCACACAAAAGTGTACCCAGTAGGTTCAACCAACAGGGTAAAGAAAATTGAATAAGCATGAAATAACTAAGAGTCTCTACCATCTGCATCATAAGGTTAGTACACAATATAAACATAAATAGAAGCAGTTAATGACAGTAAACATACAACCAATAATGCAATGCATATGAAATGTATAAATGCAATGGCGCTGCATGCTATGTATGAGGTAGAATCACGACAATCACAGGGCCATGTACACATTTATCGAATCGAAGCTACCAGATAGAACCCGAGGACGTCGCAGGTCATGTACTCATATAATTCAAGGCGTCGCATGCCATAAACAGAAGTATCTCGAGGCATCATAGGCCATAAACAAAAGTATTATGAGGCGTCGCAGGCCCATAATGATGTTTCTCAAGGCATCGTCGGCCTTATGCTGTAATGTCTCAATGTATCATAATATCTCAAGTGGTATAGATGCAATAAGATATGTACATATCAACACAACCATTTAGATCTGAGATATGTACATACAAATGCAACCTTTCAAATAGGATATATGTGCATGTCAATGCAACAAGTCAAGAATATATATATATATATATATATATATATATATATATATATATATAATAGCAATGTAAATGGCAAATTATATGTACAATAGCCACCACATCTAAAGGGATATGTCAAGTGCATCACTAATATCACAATACCATCATTATAGCTCATATCATCACTCTCATCAATAGTCAAAATGTCAATGAAATCGAACTGCGCAAGTTCCCAATTAAGCTCATAAATCTCGAATTTATCACAAAATATCATCAATTAACCACACAACACTATCCAAATACTATCACAAGTCTCATGTTATCACAATAATATCCAGAATTATCTCAATTCTCATGATTTCAACTTAGTTTATCAATGGGATTGTCATTTACTCAAATTTTGACATACCAGTATCACATTTCCAACAAAATTCTATCATATCATGTCATTAGCTCGTAAATCAATTTACATGTCCAATAACTCAAATCCAGTCCCAAAAAGGTTAGCCGAACCTATTTTTATGTCGAAATTGTACTCGGATAAGCTTTCAATCAACTCAAACCTCCAAATGATCCCCGAATCAATTAATCAGTATCAAAAATAGATACTATGCATCAAGATATGAATTTTAATACCCATATTGGCACAAATTAGGCTTAGGGAGAAAATAATTAAAATTAGAGCTAAAATTCGAAGTTCTCGAATCTGAAAATTGACTTGCAAATCAGGTTCTACAAGAAAAATGGAGTCCGTGGATGAAAATCCCACAAAAATCAAGTTCAAATCGAATGAGAAATCATCATTTAAAGTTTTTAATTCATAAACTAAAAATCCCCAATTTTGAATATTCAAAATCATGAAATTCAAGACAAAATTAAGAGAAAAGTCATGAAAATTGATCGAAATGATGTTAGAAATATTTACCCCAAGAAATCTCCAAAAAAGCTCACCCAAAATGGCCCACAAAAGCTTGAAACCCATAAAAAATGGATAAAAAAGGGTGTTTCCTCGAGTTTAAGAATTGATCAGGTAAAATACACTTTGCGAACGCGGAGGGAAAAACCAAGTGCTTTTAATCTTTCAATTTAAAATAGTATTTCCAGCAAGCATTCCCTCATCTACGATACTTTAGTGATTTTACTAGGTGTAACAATTTAAATACTTTTAATCTTTCAATTTAAATTTTTTATTACAAAGTATGTTCATTTTTCTTAAAATTGTTAAATAACTTTTTAATAACTTGCCACTTGGCCTAATTAACCATATTAACTTATCACTTAAGCTTAATATAATTTATCAAATGCTCTTGTCTATATGAAGAGAATTTATTTATTTTGATTACTCTTAAATTTTTAAAATTTTATTTTATTATTCACATCTCTTCAATTCAAAGTTTATGAACAGTGATATATAAAATTTCTAATAGAATCATGAGTACAAGAGCACCTAAGATAGTATGAATACCTCCCCTTTTGTATTTTTTCTACTAAATATAAACACAATATCAGTTGTAAATAATAATTATTATAAAAATTAAATTAAGCACATATAAAATATGTTAACAATTATGCAAAAGAAATTTAACCTGTACAATATATAAATATTCATTTTAAAATTTTCTATGACAATAAAATATGTATTAACGTAACGTACATGTTGCTCTTGACAAAGACTTAAGTATAGCTTACTTTGAAAATGTTTTTTCTTAATCTTTCCGCTCTTGAATGGTGAACGTACATGTTACTATTGACAAAGACAAGTTATGTAAACATTCATTTGAGATACAACTACCATTTCCATTCATAGATGTCTTTCTTGACTTATTTTTTGTTTTTATCTATTTTTGTCCATGTAGAGAATTCTAAATGAGACCCACCACATCAAATTGTTATTAAACTTTTTTGGTGTTGTTATTTTCAGTTGAAATTTTCTTTAGGAATAAGTCCATAACCTTATTTACAAAAGTTCAAATTTGATGGCAGATGATTTGGAGTGTTGAAAGCTAGATTCTTAAGAGCTTTCGTATCATAATTAGTAATTCACCACATAACTTTTTACATCCTAAGAGTTGGGTCTTATGCAAGTAAAACTGAAATTTGTGTCTATCATGTAGCTCACAAGTTGGTTAGGTTTTAGGGTTTTCCTTAGACCCTACATCACTTTCAATATACCCGTGCACGTATTATAATGTGTGTAGTGATATGGTACTAATTTGCAGTCTCCTTTGACTTGTAAAATATTATTACTAATTATACATAAGCCATTAAGGCAACACCTTCTGGTCGTCTTCCTTGTTTGCTTGAGCAGCTTCCGACTGTCTTACTTCTTTCTTCTCTTTTATTATGTGAGGTCAAATAAAAATATTTCGCGGGCTTTTTAATTTAATCTTTTCAAAATAGCTGCGTATTGACATGTCCGCTTCATAATATTTCTTTAACTGTTTCAATTATAATTTTACAATAGTTTTTGAAATTTATATAAAACATCTATCAATGTCATATAAATTGAGACTAAAAAATAATTTATATTGGTTGCTTGTGTGAGCAGCTTCTGGTGGGCGAATAAAAAATAATTTGTGGGCTTTTTAATTTAATCTTTTTAACACGGCTGCTTATTGACGTATCTGCTTCAACAACTTTATAATATTTCTTTAGTTGCTTCAATTATATATAATTTTACAATATCTTCTAAAATATATAGAAAAAATCTATCGATATTACATAAATCAAGACTAAAAAATAGTTTATATTGGGCCCGTGTTAGAACGGACATTCGCCACTAATTTCGTAATAAAATTTATGAGGCTTTACACAAGACTTTGGTTTGCCAACAGCCAACCAATGAAGACTATTTTGGTGGATATAATTATTTATGATAATTATTGTACATGACCATTAGACCAAAATAATTTTAAAAAATGATCATTTGTTGGATAAGTATGTATAGTAGTATGTAGTTTATATATAGATAATTTATATTCAGTTTTGAGTATATCATTATGCATATTCAGTGTATTGTTCATGTATAAGTAATTTACATTGTATAGTCATATATATTTTCTATAATTTTTTTACTACTTTTATATAAATAAAACATAATTATATTTATTCTAAATGAATTAGTTTATTGTATATATTTAAAATTATCCCTATAAATAATGCGTGCTACATTGCTGCTTGACTTTACATTCAATCAATAAATGATGCATATTTTATCTTTTTAATTCGTTAATAGATGATATTTGTAAAGAAAATCCATAAATAGTGTTTTAGTTCCAAAAATGTCCCTTAGTCATAAAATGGCTTGGATCAATGGTCTGAATACAACAGAAATTGGATTTTTAAAAATTGAGTTGGGCTTGGAGAGGTAAAAAATAAAAAAAATATTTATATAAATAATATATTATATATTAAATATTATTTTTTTAAAATATTTTTTATTACGATTTATAACATATTTTATCAATAAATTACAAGAAATCTCTTCTCTTTCTTTCTCTTCTTCCCTTTCTCTTCTTTTTTTTTTCTTTTCTTTTCTTTTCTTTTCTTTTCTGTGGTTGGCGTCTTTTTTTAAAAAAAAATCCCTTTTCTCTCTCTCTCTTTCTCCCTCCCCCATTCAACTCATCATTTTTAATATTATGCATTGTTATGAATTTTATTATTATTATTTCAATAAATATAATACATTTTCTAATATAAAATTAATTAAATTACACTGAAATATTTAAAATTCATACATAATATTTATAATATGTATTATTTACTGAATTTAAAATGTATTATAGTTATTTTTTATTATTTTCTCATATTAATAATGTAAAATAAGTATTATATTAAAAACACATTACTTATATTATCCACGTGCATTAAAAATGTCTATAATTCATATAAAATACCGAATTGAAAATGTATTATAATTGTGATTTTTATGTATTTATTTTTATTAATGGTGTCAAAAAATATTATATTTGAATTTCAAATATTTAAACACTATTTAAATTAGTTTATATGTAAATATATTAAAATTGTGTAAGTGCATTATATATGTATTTACATAAAATAAATCTTCTAGTTTAAATAATAGTAAGAACATCATTTGCATAATATTCAATCTAAAATTAAATTTTAAAAATTAAAATAATTAATTAATATTTTTAAAAGAAAGAGAGAGAAATGTTCTCTTTCTCTTTCTCTTTGTCTTTAAATAGAACAGAAAGATTCTCTTTCACTTTCTCTTTGTTTTTCTCCTTCTCCTTCTCTTTGTATTTTTAAAACAAAAATATAATTATATTTGGTACGAGTTAAAATTATGCTAAAACTCGTAATTTAGGTTAAAAAAACATATTATTTATGTGAATGTGCCAAAAAAAGGACAAATTACACAGCTACACAACCTATTTTACCATAATTTCTGATAATCACTACTATTTGTAAAAATTACAGAAATTTCTTACTTTTATTCTCTCCCTCTCTCCATCTTTCAGATACATAGTCTATACTTTCACACTACTATTTAAGTTATCCTAAATTCACTCCTAATTTTAAACAGTCTAATCAATATCATCCTAATCCACCTAAATTTTAATTGTCTAATAAAAATTTTTCTCAATTAATTTGAAATTCAAATTTTTATAATTATTTTAAAATCAAACTAAAAGAAAAAGAACTTAAATGTTTTTGAAGTTTTTATCATTATTTTTATCAAGTTTGATTATTATATCTATGTCTTGTATCATATCAATATTTATTTTTTTATCATCTTATACTTGCATTTCTTTAAATTTCGTTGTATCAAATATTAAGTTTCGAAGTATCAAATTAACTAGGGTATCAAAAATGTTGTTAGAACCCGTATATTGGTGTATTGGAACCATTGCGAACCTTGGGACCAATATTATTATTTTCGAGAAATTTGACACTTAAGTATGTTCTTTGAGGAATTGAGAATTTAAGCACCACAATACATTTCCCATCTTCTACACTTAGAGAAAAATGGAGAAAGTAGTAAACAGTAACATTGCTCAATGGTTGCTACAGTAACCACACGACTTCTGTCACGACCCAACCTATGGGCCGTGACTGGTACCCGGTAGGGGCACCCAGACAATGCTACCACATCAAACTCAAATTTTAGACACTTTATAATTTACAAAAATTTCGGCAGAGTTTCCTCTGTTTTTCTGACTAACCACATGAAAAGGGAAATTCCAACAGATAGCCCAAACATAGGTACAAACATATCCATATAAATGCGGGCCGACAAGGTCACCGCTGCGGCTAAACCACCCAACAAATACAACAATCAACCATAATATTCAAACTGACAGTCATAACTCCCAAACTCAATATACAGGCATAATGTACAACTGACTAACATAGCCCATACTCATAGTATTCCACAAACGTCTAAACAAATATACTGACAAAAGAGATGAGACAGGGCCCCCGTCATACCCAAAATGAAAGTAGTCTGATGTAACAAAATGCTAACAAAACAAGTATACCTTCTTTTTTTTTTCTTTTCTTTTCTTTTCTTTTCTTTTCTGTGGTTGGCGTCTTTTTTTAAAAAAAAATCCCTTTTCTCTCTCTCA
>DF360112.1:54757-66118 GCA_000787875.1 Solanum virginianum | reverse complement strand
AAAAAAGCACTAAATATACTTTAACATAAAATAATAAAATGGCCTGTTACAAACGCGTACAACAAGATTAGTATTATTATTAATATGGACAAATAAAAGATGTTAATTATACCTTCTGTTAGTTATACATAAAACCAAAATTCATACCAAATACAATACTAAATAGTACTCCATAATATATGGATTGTTCCGGATACACCCTACACAGGGGAGACTCCTCTCTATTTTTCACTATGAATAGATAGCACATGACATAAGTTAGATTTAATGGTTGGAATTTAATTGATCAAATATATTTTAAGCAATGTTCAGTTAAATTTTAGCTATTAAATGTCATCAATCAAGATAGAAATTTGAGAAAATGGAGAGGATCTTCCAGCACCCTACCATACCAAAAGAGCTTTGTCTATAAGAAGAAGGAAAATAGTATTTTCTCTGTTCCATTTTATGTAACACTCATTCCTTTTTTGCCCGTCCCAAAAAGAATATCACCTTACTCTAATTGGAAACAATTTACCTTTAAAAATTCATTTTTACCCTTAATGAAATGATTCTTAGCCATACAAATATCTAAGAATTATTTTAGACCACAAGTTTTAAAAGTCTTTCTTTTTTTTCTTAAACACCGAGCTAAGTCAAAGGGTGCCACATAAAATGGGACGGAGTACTGTAGGACTTAGGGAATGTTTGGTAGGAGGAATTATAGGAAATAATCCATGGATTAGGGGAATGGTATTAATTATTAAATGTTTGGTAGATAATTGGATCCATATATAACTAATTCATGGTATTAGTTAATACCACATACATGGTATTAGCTAATACCTCCCATTTGGTGGTATTAGCTAATACCATGTGATTAATACTCAAAGACAAAAATATCCTCAAATTTTTTTACATTTTTTTGTTTCTTAATTTTATATTTTATATTTGTAGTTTTGTACTAGTAAATTTATTTAAATAAATATGCTTACAAATTTTATTTATTTTCTATTTCATATTTTCATAATATAAAAATAAATAAATTTTACCATGTTAAATTTTTAAATTTTATTTATTTGTAGTTTTATATTTACATAATAAGCAAAAAAATATTTTGACATGTCAACTTTTTTATAACTAATTTTAGTTGATTGATTTTATTGATACAATATAAAGTCCAATGATATTAGATGTATCTTTTCAAAGTTGAGTGACCTCGTAAGATATAAACACTATATTAAAAATATAACTTCTAAATTTTTATGTGTAAATATAGATTGTCTATTTTATAATTGTTTACTATCTTTTCTATTTTAATAATAAATGACCTATTTTTATTAAATTAAAGATTGACATTTTATTAGTAATGAATTTATTAAGATTACAATTATTTATTCTCAAATAATTCAAGTGAGAAAATAGCAAACATAATGACAAATTATTATTTTTCTAAATAGTTAAAAGTCATAAAAAATAATCTACTTTGATCTAATTACATGAAATAAAAAATATCATAATAGTTCAAAGGCATAATTTAAAAAAAACTTTTTATAGAATTTTAAACCAACTACAAAATTAAAAAAAAATAAATCAAATAAAAATAAAAAACAATCTCAGCTAATTCTGCATTACTAATCCTCCATTATTCATTTTTTAACCAACAGTCGTCAGGAGGGTGGTAAACGGAAGGCAAGATAGATGGGGGAATCCAAACCCACGAGTTCATTCACCAACGACACCATTATCTCCGATGAATTATCTTAAGAGGTCGTTGCTTCGATGGATTTTATCTTCGTCCAGTTCGGACTCGTCCACTACAACATTCCACCTCAATATGATGCCAAGGATTCCTTCTCTCAACTCACTCGCAGCTGCATCAACGTCCAAACCATCCACCCTGGCAAAATCTCATGCATTATATCTATCAAACCTGCAATATCGGTAAAATGTTTCAGCAATCTTCGGTTTTGGGGTTAATTTTTTAAATTTTAGCTTCCCAGCTTCGTGGAGTAAAGGGTTGAGAGTCAGGGCAAATTCAGCATGCCTCTTTTAATTTGCCCAGATCATCCTGTTGTGCAACTTATTTGTTTTGTTGCTTGGGGAGGGGGTTAACGGATCGATGTCAGGTTAAAGTTGTCGTAACATAGAGTTCTGTTTCTTTGATTCGAAATTGCAGAGATATAGGTGAGGGTGAGCCTTTGCCCTTTGATGACATTTAGATCACAAGTTTGACGTTTGAACAGATCACTGTGCAGAAATGGTCTAGACTCCCTTACATGGTTTTGATCACTTAAGCCCATGAGTTGATTTTTGATCAATCTCAATATTATATGATCATCTGAGGGAAATATTGTATGCCGTATATGCCCCTTCTCCTTTTACACTCATACTGGCCAGGGTTACTTCGTGGATATGCCCTTTGAATTTGCAGACATATAGATTCTTCGGTATATCAAATTCTAACATTTCTTTTGCAAAACAACGTAACAGCTTTGTTTGATTTGCGCTTTTGTTTTCTTCGAGTTGTCATCCAAAGTTGGATGGACTTGCCCTCAGTCTTGAGTCTTGTATTTGCCATCTGACGAGTGTGCAACCTCTTTACTGTAGAATACTTATCGTAGCATGCATGGAGGAGCAGTTGGAGCTGTCGCAGAGAGGGTGTCAATTGCCTGTGCCAGAACTGTTATGGGAAAGGATAAGGAACTCTTTCTTGGAGAATTGAGAATGTCATATCTTAAAGCTGCTCCAACCAATGTGGGTATTAAAGCTTTCATTTAAGTTCATCTTACCTCTATTTCACTAGATTTTCTTGTATGGTAGTAATAATTTGGTGAGAGCAAATGCACATCAGTGCATCCTTCTTCCCTCAAAACAGCACCTACGCCTCAATCCCAAACAATTTGGGGTGAGCCATAGGAATCCGTACTATTCTTTTTAAGCTCAATTCATGTCATCGTCATGCTAGATTTAACTAAAAATGAAAACAAGTTGCCCTTCCCTCACCTATATAAATAAAAGGGAGATCTCACTTTTCTTTCTTTCCCTGATTATGTTCATTTCCTTTTATATTTTGTGTCCTTTCTAGGCGCAGGTGGTAGTAGATGGGTCTGTCATTCGGAGTGGAAGGAACATAACTGTAGTTGCAGTTGATTTTCGACTCAAGGACTCGAGGAAATTGGTCTACACCTCGAATGCAACATTCTATCACATGCCTATCGCAAGTTTATGAACTTAAAACACAACACATTATTAATTAAATACATTTGTTTAACACGTTCTGCGGCTCCAGCTAATGTACAATAACAAATCATTGATGCAGACTCAAGACTCTTACCAGTAATCACCAAAGCAATATCTCGTGTTAGCTGAGATTCCCTTCTGTTTCGTCTTTGTAAATAAAAGGTTCCTTGTTGAATACACAACTGAACCAATGATCTATTGAACAAGAATGAAGCGAGAAATCATGTACAACAAACTTGTATTAGCTGCGTCTACAATGAAGCTCCACTTTAACTGCAGTGCTGTATTACTAAATACTCTGCAACAATGACAAGATATGACAGACATTTTGATTTATACATAAAATAAAATGTGATGCAACTAATGGCATCCGTCATACTGGACACCTCAAGTGTCTCTTCTGATGAACACAGCCTCAACGGAATAGAGGAGATCTAGATAAGTATTGAAGCTTAAGGCACAAAATTTCCAATGTCTCATTATCCTCACTCCAAAATGTTTATCTGCATCTTGCTAACACCATTGTGTTCACCTGAAGAGGACAAACTTATTAAAAGTTATAGCTTATTGTACAAGGAGAAAATGATACTACCCAAACCAAGAAGTAAGCATCCTTTAGCATCAAGCTAGTGTTAGAATAATTGATTGCTTCAGTTCGGTAATTTGCAGTAGTGATATATTATGTTCCCACTGCACGAACTATTTATGTAGAATTATATTACATGGATTGTTACACAGTAAATAATACAGTGATGCATTCATTTGTTATGAGATGAATAAAGATTACAATGGCTGTTATACTACCAAAATCAAGAATTTGCTTAATCCTCTATTACAACTACACGTGTTTTTATCCATCTCATATATGAGAATACACCAATTCCCCGGTAACTCTGCCCATCAAACTCAAATAAATGGATAGAAATAAAAAATTATTATTATTTGCTTTTAACTGGACTGGAACCTAAATTCCAATGGCCTTCATTCCAGGTTCATTGGTTGCTAACTCACAAATTGGATACTCTTGATTCAAAAGTATTCACATTGATCTAAACTAAACACAAAGTGAGATTATTTCTGACATACGTAAATATAAACTCCATATTTCCCATGCTAGGATTTTATGCTCCCATAGTTGATATACTAATCTGAATTCTGAACTACACAAATAATAAATGAATGTTTCCAGGATCTTAATAGATTGTTATTGGTCACATTCATACAGTTGGAACGATGAACAACGTTCCATAAGAAAAGAGTTCTGATTGTCGTGTAGCATACTAGTTCCTCACCGAACTATCAGTTGAGATGCCAAGCATATCATTACTTTTGGATTGACATTTTCTATCACCAAGTAAAGTCAAACTATATATGGATTGAAAGACCACACCACCACCATCATATGCCATAATATTTAAAACAGTGACGTACTTCGAAACTGGGAGAAATTGTCACTGAATCATGCCTCATGGGAAGATAGCATTAACAAATTCCTCAGCATTGAACGGTTGGAGGTCATCTACACCTTCCCCAACACCTACAAACTTTACAGGAATACCAAGCTCATCAACCACACTGACCTGAAATGCCAAAAGTTTTGAGATCATTGAAGTAGTTGCAATTTATCAGATTTTCAGAGAGAAAAATCAACCACAAAATCATGAAAAGAAAAATAAGCTAAATTTTGGAGAATTTAAAGTATACCACACAGCCACCTCGAGCAGAACCATCAAGTTTAGTCAATATTAAGCCAGTGACTCCAACAACCTAGAGAAGAAGGCAATTTCATAAAGAACCTTGAACTAACTAAAGTAACATATAGAGGTTTAGAATAACAATCTCACAAGGTTCATTACCTCGTTAAACTCTCTTGCTTGAGGAAGCATATTTAAACCAGTAGTTCCGTCCAGTACAAGCAAGATTTCCTGCAAAAGTTCCAAATGTTATTTTTACATTCATGACAAAGGTTTTCCATTCAGCAATGAGTGAAGTTTAGCTCAGTCTAGAAAGAATTTAACCACAGAGTAAATAGAATGGGTGGGAAATTGGATTTTAGATGACAAAGAGGAACCAATAAATAAGAAGAAAAAAGATAAAACAACCATGGCTATCTATACAAAAAATTCCAATAATTTTAATAGGTTTTCACTATTCTACCCAATCTTGTTTACACTGAAAATACATCAACAAAATGCAATCTGACTTGATCTTCAATATCGAGTTCTTTTGTCCTATAAAACACCCTGTATTCCTATCTTTCCAAATGCACCACCTAATAGCTGTGGGTATAGTATTCCATGCTCTCTTCAGATGCTCTGAAACCCCTTAAAGATCAAACTTATTTAAATGTTCCTGCTACTTTATATTTCCTTGAAAAGGGTCATTTATGCTTCGAAGTTTGAATCCATAAGAATATCTTATAAGAGAACTTTTAAATCAACAACAAGAACTACTGAACTTAAGATAATTGTGAATAAAGTACTAAATAGAATCTGAGCATATGAACCTAATTTGTGAGAATGCTGAATTTTCAGAAGAAACAGTAGCAAGCTGCTAATCTTAATTCTAGTTCTCTACTGCACCTCGACATAAAATGATGCAAATGTTTCACCAATATTAAGTTAACATAACTGTCATATGTGAGATGCATTTAAAGGTCCTCCAACCCCAACACCCTAAAGGAAACAGAGAAGACACACAAAACAAATGCAAAATGGAACAACGGGCATTATCTATTAAATATCCGATCACCAGTGTTATCAAAGGTGAAAAGCGCAAATAAGGTCCGCGAGGGCTTTAAGCGCAAAGCACAAAGCACAAATAAAGCGTGAGCTTTGATGAAAAAAGGCACAAAGGGAGAAACAAATACAAATATATATGTTTAGTTCAGGACTAATAGTTATAAACATGAATGACAAATATATGACCAAAGAATCTGAAAAAAGAATTATGATAAAGTGAAATATCAATTGCTTAGTGCCACTACTTCAGAAGAGGCTCGTTGGCAAGGAAAAGTTTGCCTTGGAACCTTGATGATGACACTGAAGTGCATATAAAGCGAGGCGAAGTGCTCAACACATTTTGAGCTTCGCTTCAAGGCTTAAGCGCGCCTTTGACTACACTGCCGATCACAACAACTTAAACCAGTAAGAAAAGCTAAATTCGGGATATCTACTGACAGTTGCCAGAAGGGTCAACTCTCTGTTAAGCGGCAAATGACAATTTAATGAGAAAAACAATATCATGTAGAAACAAAAGAACGTAGTAGAGTCGTGAGGAGGATACTCTCACCACTTGGATCTTTTTCTGTATATATTACTTAGCAAGGAAGTGCATTGCACATGGACAACTATCTAGGAATAATTTTTAAAAAATATTAAGCAAAAAAGTTCTTGGAAGCATTTAACAATGTTCATAAAAAGGTTGAATGACAGGATTCTGAACTAAGAAATTTGTTCAAACAATTAAAAGAAAAGGGGCAATGTTGGGACAAATTTTGCACCAGAACTCCCATTGGTACTTCATTACATACTATATGTTTTTTTAAAAGTACTTTGTGTATATTATAAGTTTAATCAGTTTGAAGCCATTTCAGTGAAGAGGCAATAGGGACTCATTGTATGCTTAAACACCACAAGTTCTCCAGAAGATGGGACAAGCCATGATGGGATGTTAACCAGTATAATAAAGTTAAAAGTTGAAGACTTCAAGTTTAACATACATTAGGTGCACCATTAACAACTTTACTGACAGCCTTTTTGCATGCCACCAATTCCTCCATCAAGCTATAGTTGGTGTGCAAACCTGGTTAAATTTCAACTTTGGTTACTCGGAGATACTCTCTAAGTGTTAAAAAGAATGCTGTTTTCATATTCACAAAACTTACGGCCAGATGTGTCGCATAAAACAATATCGAAACCCTCTTCCTTTCCTCTTTTAACAGCCTGTGAAATAACTACTCAGGAAGAACTTCAAGATCATGCGGTTAGAATTAAAAGTTTCCACTGACACTTTTATTTTGGTTAATATCTAGCATTACAAACACTTGTGGATTAAACATTGTACTTTGGTACCTGATGATGCCTTAGCTTTCTCTTTTTCAGCAACAACAATCTCACAACCAGTCCTTTCAGCCCAAATTTCTAGCTGATCGCTAGCAGCGGCTCTAAATGTATCACCAGCTGCTAATAGTATCTGCAAAAGATCACAGAATGGAAGTGTGAAATACCTACTATCCTGTCATGAGTAGAAGAAGAAAGATCATCCATCTAATTCTAATTAAGTGGCAGAGAAGAATGTTTGAGAGAGTTTTGCACAATGTGACGAATACGTTATCCTGAGAAACAATTTCCTTAGTGATTAAATATCAAAGGAATGTAAAAGAATGAGAGATTTACACAACAAAAATATGTAAAGATTACTGGACTTTAAGGGAAAAAAAATTCGAAGACTTGTCCTCAAGGTGAAGGTAAGGATCATGAAATGTTTCAAGTGGTTAAAGTTTAATTACGGAAAGCATATCCCAAGATATATTTACTGTTATGAGTTTGAAGATTTGCACAAGGTTGGAAGGCAGTCATAGGAATGTCTTCCTTCGTTTCGGCTTAACCAAGATATGTCTTGACAGAACTACTCAACCTAACGATTGTGTCAGTTGCTCAAACCAACTCAAGAACATAAAAGCTTTCTACACCACTAATTTCTATAGCATGTTTTCATATAAGCAGATGAGGAGTCAGTGCCTGGAGTCCTGGAGTTTAAGTTTCCGCATATATGATAAGTCTAACCTTGCCTCAAAGATATCTTTAAGATGCAACACCATACTTTGATCAAAATGAATATTGGTAGTCATTATCTTAAACATAACCTAATGCTCACAGGAGAGATTTGACAGGAAATATTTGTAAATACACAGTATTCATCAATTCTAATGATATAAACAAGTGGCTTGTACTAATAGTTCCGCAACATAGCTGAGAGAATCGAGACACAGCTTGCCTCACCTTAGCCCCTTCTCTCTTCAACCTATTTGCCAACTTTCCTGCATTAGTAGAAAATGAGTTACACTCACGAGTTACTGCCACTTTATAATTGTTGACTTGGTGATGGACATCCTAGAAATTTTCGCTCCTCTTACTACTAATTATCACAAATCAAATGTTCTCGAAAGGATTAAGAAAAAAAGTCACTACAAAGTACTACTTGAATTTGTTACAAAAATGGATCTTGGAGAAATCTCAGTTGCCACAAACGTATAACAGCCTTTCTTTCTTGCACATTCACTCATTTTCCAACCAACAATATGAAGGTTTACCATAACAAAAATCAGTTCCCTTACCAAGAGATGTTGTCTTCCCACCTCCATTGACACCCACAATCATGATTACTGCTGGTTTCCTAGTACATAAAACCATGCACACCAAATTTTATTTCACTCCCTTGAAAGAAAAGCTTGTGATAAATGTAAAATTTAAATTTGTAAAGCAGTTGAAACCTGAAGCCCAGACGGAGTTCTGTTTTAGGTGCTTTACTAGTCAATAGATCCAAGATACTGCTCTTTAGAGCACTCTTCATATCATATCATTGCATTTCACAAAATCAACGCATCCATAGGCAAGAAAAACAGCAAATTAACAAACTAGCAGTAAAATAAATGTGTAAAACTACTATTCATAAAGTACAAGCAGTCATTAGTTTTCCCTGAGAACAAATTGAACTAAATTGTTTTATTTCTAAAACAGCATATTGCATAGATCCGTGTGTTACTGAAAAAATAAATATCTCAGCGTGCTTACTTTTATCTCACTTCCTGATTTGATTCTCCCTGCATATATATCCTCCCGCAAGCTCTCCACAATCTTTATGGTAATCCGCGGCCCAAAATCAGCGACCAACAGAGCCTGAAACCACAGTTGATGATTGTCTCAATCCTCAACACTTGGATGTGCCAGAATATAATAACTCAGTTCACTAAAATAATTGCATGCATTTAGTATTTGGACAATATGTAATGCAAGACACCAAATAGTGACTCTAATCTCAGCATAAGGATTAGGAACATTCATTTGAGACAGTTTCCTTATCGAAAAAGAAAGTTTTCTTTCCCCCAGAAAGCTCATATCTAAAGATGTAAGACTTCCCACTCCACTCTAGTTAATAAATTAACACATAACTTTATAATAGATTCCACCTTCTACAGAAATTATAGCAAGTCAAAATGTAGCAATAAGTCTTGTTGAGGGATACTCCAAATTATTATCGAATCCCTGTTTCAAATAAGACTCTGAATTGATTCGGCAGCAAATAGTGGGCAATGGTCACGATCATCAGGAATGTACAATGAAAAACCACAAAATGCCTCAGCAACCACAAGAAAAATTGTTCTGAAAAGCAAAATAATAACAATAGAAACTCGTTAAGAGTAGTTCTATCGTCCCAGTTTATGCAAAATCATTGACACTACTCATTTCTATGCAACTTTCAAAAATTCAGTATCATGAAATTATTCAAATTTTTAAATTTTGATACTCCTACAATGTAACTTCTCAATCATTACTTCAACATTTTCTTCTGCTATAAGTAACATAATACTATAAACTAAATCAACATCTCAAGCATGTCCAGTCAAACACAATCACATAAAAATAGAGCACCTTCTTCAGCGGCAAGGAAGTAAAACAGCATATTTCAAAATTTCAGTTTTAGGTATTTGGAACTTAACCTCTTCAAGCTCATCAAGAACACGATCAGTATCAGAAAGGTTCCAGTAAAGGAGGAGTTCATCAATAACAGCTAAATTGTCTCGAGTTTTTGAGAATCCTGAGAACAGTTTCTCCACATCACTCTTGGCTTTCTCTTTCAGCAAACGACCTAGCTTCGTGAAGAACCCTGTTTTACCCGCCGAACATCTGAACCGGGACTGGTCTAACCGGGTTTTGGGAGTGAAGTGGAGGACCGTTGAACCGGAGTTAGAAGGTATGAATACCGGTTTCGAGGGAAGACGTGGAAGACGAGAAGATAATATTGAAGCCATTTGCTCAGCTCAGAAGCAGCAATGGAGAAGATAATGCAGCTTCACACGACGCCGTTTTGTTGCTGTTCAAGATTAAAAAGAATTTTCACACCTAAATAAAGTTTACATCTCGAAAAAATGTTTTTATTTTAAGTCTTTTTTGTTTTGAGATATATTAGAAAGGTCAAGATTATTTAGATTGTAATTATTATATCATATTTATGTATCATTTTAAATTTAAATATATTATAATTTTGGGGTAAAATAATAAATGCTCTTCTTCAAATCTTTTCTTTCAAAGTTCTTTGAAAAATTTAAACACTAAATTAAAAATAAAAATTTACTAACAGAAAATCAAAAATATATTTTATATGGAACCAAGTCCTAACTAATTAAAAAATTTCATGTTTAGTTAATGTATGTTTGGAGAGGAGGATGTTTAGGTGAATATACGATCATACTAGGAGCGATGAGACTAGAATCAGGATATTCGAAATAAGGTGGGAGTGACCTCAGTGATGAACAAGATGCGAAAATGAGATAATTCAAACATGCGAAGAGGAAATGTGTGGATGCACCAGTGAAGAAATGCGAGAGGTTGATGATAGATGGTACAAGATAAGGCAGAGATAAATCGAAAAAGTATTGGAAAAGTGATAAGACAGGATATGACTCAGTTTCATATTATCGAGGAAATAACCTGAAATAAGAGGGTGTGGATGACGAGAATTAAAGTATAAGGTCAACAGGTATTGTAGTGTTGTTTTGCTTAGGATTATTGGTATTTGCCTTTGCCATTATAGTATTGTGATATTGTAGTTCTTGATTTTGGTATCCATTATTATTTATCATTGTTTTCAATACTCTATCTTTATATTGTGTTTTGATTATTGCACTATTTTGTTGCAATTGTTGCTTCCTTTAGTCGATTTTTTTTTGTGACTCGCTATGTTTTTGTCTTGGTATATGGAAAGGTCACTCGAAAAATAACTTTTTTATTTTCACGAGTTCACCGAATATTTTATATATCCCATTTTTAATGTAGTAAGCCAAACAATTTTCAGTATGTATATTATATATATATATATATATATATATATATATATATATAGATACATACATATAAG
>DF360112.1:0-54747 GCA_000787875.1 Solanum virginianum | reverse complement strand
TATTGCCTCAACAAACTAGAATATTAATAGTAGATATCATTATATATCATTACATGTATTCTCTTCTTGTTCCACGATATGGGATGCTTTACTATATTATTGTAAGTTTTCTATCGGAGATTTTTGAAAAAGAGTAAATATTGAAAATATAATAAGGTAAAAATAGGTATAATTTGCTAAAGTTATGATTTGTACTCATATATTATAGGAGAGAAGTGAGCGAGATCGAAAGAGAAAGGAGAGAGGCGAGCGAGAGAGGGCAGAGAGACAAATTGTATATGTATGTTTATCAAATTATATTTGTATATTTGTCAAATAATTATATATGTGTACCTAATACACATATGTATTTGTATATCTGACAAGCAAGATTGGGAGAGGGAGGAGAGAGGCGAGCGAGAGAGGACAAAGAGTGGAGAAAAGTGAATTGTATATGTATATCTATTGAGTAGAATATACATATTTGTCAAATATATAAAGTTGTTATACATATGTATTTGTATATCTGGCAAGAAATTGCAGGGAGAGAGGAGAAAGGCGAGAGAAAGGAAAAGAGAAGAGAGAAAATAACAATAAAATCCTAATTAGAGCTATAAATTATCTTTTTTTTTAAACTATAGTGTTATAGTATAAATACATACCATAAGTTTGCCTATTAATTACGTATTTTATCCTTTTCTCTTTATATATCGAAATTCTCAAGGGAGCTAAACTAGATTATTTTGAATCAAATTTTGAAATTTATCGTTAAAAAAACTAGTTTTTCGAAGAAAAAAAATTCAAGTAACAATATATGTCCAAATAAAACAACTTCAAATTCTAAAAATCATTGTTCCAGAGCTCAAAGCTACGTTTTAAACCTCGACTATAGCTCTTTGAAGACTGACTCATTTGCAAGACTTCTAAGAGTGCATTTCTGAGAAAATTAGTAATAGGAAATGACCATTCAACAAAAAGAATTTGTCTCATATCTTCTTGAGAGACAAGGGTTGGAATAAAAGTAGTATTTTCTCTGTCCCATTTTATGTAGCATCTTTTTTTTTTTTTGGTCTATCCCAAAAAAATATCATCTTACTCTAATTGAAAATAATTTGGCTTTAAAATTCTCCTTTTACCCTTAATGAAATGAATCTCAACCATACAAATTTCTCAGATTGTAGACTACAAGTTTCAAAAGTCTTAGTACTTTTTTTTCTTAAACACCGTGACAAATCAAAGGGTGTCACATAAAATGGGACAGATGGAATATAAAACAAATGAATATATATGACTAGTACATGATAACGTAAGAATATGATGTGCATATGATTTCGAAATCAATATGACATGATCAAATTGACTAGTATTTCCATGAATTAAGAATTTTAAAACCCAGATAATTCTTAATCATTTAGGAGCCATTTGATCAATTGTGAAGTTGTTTCCAACAAACCCTGCAAGTCTTTTTTTAATTAAACAAGATGACCCTCCAAGGGCTTTTTATTGATGGTACATTTACATATATATAAAATGCTTACGAAATATGATCATGTCACAAGACTTAATTATTTATATGTATTATTTGAATATATTACTTAAATTATTTCTAATCATGATTAATCGTAACCGTGGAGAAAAAGTTGATGTACCTAATTACGGGTTTTTCCCCTAATTTACCTAATTATGGTTAGGAAGCATTTTCAGAGAAATTTCTCAAGCTTTATTATAGAGGACTTGATGATCACGTGGCTCTTCCTCAAATATACACACACAAATTAAAAGAAAGTTTTTAGTCATATTTTATGTTAATTAATCATACTAATTCAACTTCTCCGACAGTTGTTAATTAGCAGAACTTGTTAGTTGTTAGATAGTCATTAGTCATTGCCTTATCCGCATGAATCACGGTAATAAAAGTGCCAAAAACATACTTAAATTGTTTTTTATTATAAGAAATTATAAAATTTTAAAAGAAATTCTTACTTCATATTTTAATTTTTTTTCAAAAAAATTCTACCATTCTCACATAATCTTCCGCTTTTATTTTTTTCTCATTTTCAAAAAATTATTTTTTACTTGCTGCAAGTCTTTTTTGAAAATTATATTTTTTATTTATGTTATATTCAATACACAATTAGAAAAAAATATTTTTTTAAGAATATGTTTATATATCTATTAGAAAAAGAAAAATATCAAGGAAATAAAAAAAAATAAGAGCAAAGGGTTAAAATGAGAGTGAGATAGAAGTTTATTTATTTTAAAAGTTAAAAATAATAACAATTTTTTTAAAGAAAAAGTGGAGGAGAGGATGAAGTTAAGATTTTTTAAAAATATTTTATAAAAAAGGGGGCGGGAATTGTTGGGGAGTGGGGGTACCGAGAGTGGAGTAGGTGAGAAAAATATTTTAAATTTATTTTTTTAAAAATATAATATTTTTAGGGGAATATTACTCCTAATACTTTAATCTTTAACTTCTAACTAATGTAATTGTTTATTTAATTTTTGTCAAAGTAGAATATTTTATCACGTGGCAAGGTTTTTTAAATAAAAGAGAGTGTATTACACACTCCACTCAGTTATATTTTTTATACTAATAAGTGATAGTTTAAATATGAGACTAAAAAAAAATAATTTAAATATATTTTTAACACTCATTTTTACTAAAAAGACTAATTACAGTCTAACGAGCAATAATTATTACTCCCTCCCTTCTATTCTAGCTATCTTCTCAAGTCTTCTCATGTTCATTGATAAAACAAAAAATATAAGATATAATTCATTAATTTTCTTAGTTTAGATATATTTTTTTTAATCTAACAGAATAAAAATATGTATTTTTTTTAAATATAAATCATATAGCTAAAAATAAATAATTTTTTAAGCTAAGGCGACATTTTTGCAAAAGTATAATTAATTTGTCAACTTTGTAACGTGAAAAAACAAGGTGTTTATCACACTGACTTTGCAACGGCCAAGATAGTTTCACTGGTCCCAGAAATGTGATAGTGTGCGCATACACTACTATTATTAATTGAAAGTTTAATATAGTATCTAATAAAATTCATTTTTACTTAATCAATTTGACGTATTAATTAACAAATAAAATAGTAATTTTATTATAACATTTTTTCAAATATAATAAGTTTAACTAGGAAATATATTGAAAAATAATCAATAATTTGAAAAAAGTAAAATAATAATTAAATTTTATCTTATATTTATATCTATCTATCTATATACCTATATTATATTATACTATACTAAAAGTGTGGAGACTCTTAGAAATATTGATTAGACTTTTTGCCTTTTATTAAAAGATTATGCTTTAGATAAAATTATTTTTTCACTAATTTTCTTTAATTTATTATTTAATTATATTTATAACATTAACTTCTAAAATATATGAAAAAAGTGATAAAATAAGGATTTCTAACTATGAAAAAACTCCAAAATCTTTCTTATTTGATAGAGTTCTACTTCTTTCTTATTTGAATCAAGAAACCTTGCCGTCGCTAAGGAAAATCCTAATTTATCATACTTCTAATTAGTGATAGAAAATCAGTATAATAAATAAGTACGAAAGTCTTCCTCGCATGTATTATTGACCAAAACAATTGGACATATTGATTTATGTTTTACCACGTCAAACGCGTACGTCAAAATAGAAGTGTATAACAGACTAGGCAAGTTAGAAGCAACATCCCTCTTTCTCTATCCTTTCTTTCTTCCTTCCTCTAACATCTCTATATAAACAGAAATCACCTCTTTTATTCTCTTACACATCTTCATCTACATACATATATATTCTTTTAATCTTTTTTCTTCTTTATTATTATAATGAAGGCTTTATCATCTTCATCCTCCTCGTCGCGTTTGTTAGAAGTAACGGTGATATCCGGTGAGAATCTTCTAGATAACCGGAAGCAACCGGTAAAGAAGAACGTTTTCGTAAATATCAAAACAGATTCTTATTCAAGCAACCTCCAAACCACTAAACTGGATAAAGAAGGAGGGAGTAATCCAACCTGGAACGAAAAATTGATCGTTGATTTGCCCATGCATGCATCTCATCTTACGGTCGAAGTTCAATGCAAAAATTCCTCCGGGATCAAAACCGTTGGGATCGCAAGGGTTCCGACGTCGGATTTTATTGGGGGATTTTTGCCTGAAGATTATTTGCGCTTTTTGAGTTATAGGCTTAGGGATGAAAAGGGTAAGAAGAATGGGATAATTAATTTTTCCGTTAGGGTTAAGAATGCGCCGCCGGGGCCGCCTCAAAGTGCGGCCGGTTGTGCCGCTGCTTATTCGCTGCAGTGGACGGCTGCACCGGTGAATAGGGGAAGTAGTTGGGGGGTTGCTACGGGTGTGCCCGTTTATTCTGGGAGTTTTCTAGGTAATTCAATGGCAAAGAGATTTTAATTTTAGTATTGGTTTTGATTGATAAAAAACAAAATTGAATTTGTATAGACATGTTTTGGATGAATTTGATTAATGAGACATGATGAATCATTATGTCATATATATATATATATTCCTATACATGAATTGAATATCATGAATTCAATTTTGTTGGTAAACCTTTAATTAATTTTGATACAAATATTGAAAACACTTTTAAACTTAAAGTAAATTATTAGTTTTATTCTGAACTATTGAAAATTTTAAAAACACTCTTGTACTTGACTAAATGAACTTAAAATCGAATCTTGCAATAGCTCAAAAATAAAACTAATAATTTGTGTCAATAGTTCAGAAATCGTCAGGCTCAATACGAATATGAAGAGTTAGTTTTGGTTTGTGTGCATTAACTTTTGCTATGTAGTACTATTCATTTGTCTCTTCAAATATAATATATATTCTGATTGATAACAATATTGTTCTTCTCGTGTTTATGAGTTACGTGTCAACTTGTTTATTTGACAAAGTGGTGCATAACCATATTAATACTGTAGAATTTGTGTTATCAGAAACAAGGCTAGAGTTATTTTACTTGTACTCCGTTGATTTAATACAAAGATTAAGAAATAATAAATAATAAAGATAATTTTATCAAATTACATTTCAAAATAGTATAGTGGACAAGTAAAGATGGACAAAGGAATATCAAGTAAAATAATTTTATCAAATCATATTTCAAAATAGTATAGTGAACAAGTAAAGATGGACAGAAGAGTATCAAGTAAAATTGTCCATGTAAAATCATTTTCTGATTTATCTAAAAGTTGGTTCTCTATCAGGCAAAAAAAACCTCAATAATGAAACAATGATGTCAGAAAAGAAATTTTAATAAACGTTCTCCATTTATTTGATTCTAAAAACATATATACGTGAGTATGTGACGTTTTCTTTCGAAGCTAATTCTTTAATCCTTAAACGTTTGGGGGTAATTAATTTTGGGATAAGTTAGTATGGGATGAGTTATCCTACCATATATATGGGATAACTTATCCCTTCACCAAGGCAAAAATGATGGGATAGATAGTCCAAAGATTACCTTATACCTCCAACCAAACATAGAATAAAATAATCCTACAGAATTATTATAACTTATGCCTCACACCAAACGATCCCCTAATCATTAGGGATATTAGGCAAAGTTGCTTTTCCTTGCTCATTCGTATATCAGGTTATTTTAGGCACTTCTGTATTTTCCCACCAAAAATGTTTTCTAAAACTTTACCCTCAAATTTGAAGCATCCTACTTTCACAGGTTCAACAAGCAATCAATTTTTCATGGTCAAAGGCGCAATCCTTTTACTCCTTATATATCGCTTATGACTATAATATAAGTAATCAGGATGAGTGCACTAACAAGCAAGAATCAATAATCTGATAGTCAATCTACGTAAAGTGAAACGGTATCTAAAGAACCCAGGAAAGGACTGTCGTATGATGGGCACACAAAAAGTGACGAAGTTGCTTTGATAACAAACCCATGCTTGTCTGTTGAAGAGAATTAGATGATCGTTAGGTAAACTTCACCTGAACATGCATTGAAATACATGAAGAACTATCTTAAGCTTTAATATAAATCAAGAATTGGCAACACAAACACCGCAAATGCACAATTGTAGGCTGACACTAGTGTAAGCTGCCCTAATAGGGGTAAAAAAGAAAAATTGTTCGCTTATCACTACATTCATGACTCTCTGAGTCGTATCAAACATCAAGACGATGACATTTCATACATATAAACTCAGATTAAATTGGGCATCTACACGTGATACTGAACAAGAAAGTTATACAAACATGTAAGCCCACAAAGATACTACAACAGAGTCTGAATCAGGTATGAACACCCATAAGTACAAGAAGATCTTCGTTTTGGTAGCTGCATATACAGTATTATAACACAGGCTTATGCTTCTTCACTGCTGCTCTGATTGCCATTTTTAAGAATATTGAACTTGCAAAGAGGACAAGTTGCATTCATGTACAACCACTTGTCTATGCAGGCAGCGTGGAAATGATGACGACAAGGGAGCTCACGCAGCTCAACTCCATCTTCATAGGGACAAAGACAAATGCAACATTCCTGCAACAGACAAGAACGGATGAAATTGACTCCTAAAAGGGGATTGGGAAGTTTATCTAGGCTTTATGGAAAAATCTAATCAAAGAACGAAATTTATAGAACGCACAGCATCTTCCAGTGGAAGAACATGCTCAATGGGTGTATCAGTGTCACATTCGGTCATTACTCCTCCAAATGATTCTTGAATCTCGCCATTTTGTTTTTCAAAATCACCAAGTCTTCGAAACTTGTATTTAGTTAATCTCTCAACGTCTTCCTTGGTTGCTCCTTCCTACCTCAAGAAGAAAGTAATTTTGAGAAAGATATTCAGACAGTTGATGCAAAAGGAGAAAATTCAGGATGCAAGAGACACAACCAATAGCATAAGACAGAAAATAAAGGCAGTTACTTTCTCTGTACAGTTGACTAGCCATAGGATATTTGAAATTATAACCATTCAAATGTACATCAATCCAAAAGTAGGAATACTATTTATTTAAACCTTCCAGTTCCTTTCTGTGAGTGAATAATGTAAACATAAAATATTTCTTTTCATGAAACTAGGCACAAAGTGAGACTTAATCAAAAGATAATAAACAAAAGATAAGGACCTACAATATTAAAATTTTAAATTTCCAACAGTGTTGAGTATGCCTACTTTCGTTTTGCATTTTGAAAAGAAAAGAAAAATTGGAAGTGATCCAGACTTAAGACAGATACAATATCATATCATTGCTTACAATTATCAGGCACATCATTTCAACCATGTTAACCAATATTATTTTGCACATTATAAGCTGTTTCCACACAAATCACAAGACCCTAAAGTAACCACCATACACGAATTGAAGCAATTTTACTACCATCATGATATATCTGCATTCTTCTAAGCACCAACAACATACCAAGTGTATTCCCACAAGTGGGATTCGGAGAGGGTAGAGTGTAGCAGACCTTACCCCTACCTCGTGGAGTAGAGAAGTTGTTTGCACAATTTGCTTCTATTTGGAGAATCAAAGATTTAAAGGAATTGGGACAAGCGAGTATTATTGGTAGTGATTGGGGCAAAAGGGTGAAAATGGGTTGGTAAAACATATACAGACCCCAAAAGTGCAAATCATACTTGAACTTTGGTGGATGCAGGTTTTACAATCGACTAATGGGAGTAATGAATGGAAAAGACAATCTAATTGTGGATGTTATATGCATATGTTTGAAAGCTCAAGAATACTAGCCTCCACGCACTTCCTACAGTAGACAAGAAGGAGCGAGGCCCCAGTTACCAAGTTATACAGGTCATAGCATCATGGTGAAACCAAATTAAACCGAGAAATGTGTGGATTCAACAAGCAGCTGTTACCACTAAACCAAAAAGTATCAAGTCCACATAGTTCAGTTCTACATTATTCCCTCTGTTTCACAGAAAGCTGCCTTATTCTAGAAGCAGCGAAGTAAACTCTGCTTTGCAAACTAAGCAGGATGGACAATGAGGAGGATGATCAGCGACACAAACCAACTCCTGAATTCTACAGGGCACCAGAACTTATAATTTACTGTATAAAATCTTTTGTTGAAGTTCCACTTAAGTGCATATCATGTTAGGGCTATTATAATCAAAGGTAGAGAGAGCCAAGCAAGACGTAAGCATTCAAACCTGACCAAGAAACCAGAAAATTTCTGAACCCTCCCCCACCTCTGCTACATGCAAGGGTCTCTTAGTTATAATGATCCGAACTTAAGTTCCCACCATGTTGATTCCTTCATATGTGCACATTTATATATAATATAGATGGTTTTAATCCCATTTGCTGGCACTTGCTTCGAAAGACATCCCATTTTTATCTTAAATGGGGATTGGAGTACATGGAAGTAGACAATAAAAAAGGGGATAGTCACATATTTTAAATTTAGGCATCTATGCAAGTTTTAAAGACAAGATTCACATCCTTTTCAAACTTCATTAGTCATCCCAATGTAGTATTATGATGAAGTTAAAAGAATAATAATTAAGGACATTGAAGGATTATAATAGCAATTTGGGTAATAATGTGATAAGAGTAGTGCAAATGGTGTTACAGTCAAAAACCATCTCCAGACCATACATAATGGGCGATGAACATGTTGGACATAGTTTGGCATTATCATATCCATTTACTAAAACAAATCTACAATATTTATACGTTAGGGAAGGTTGTGAGTAAGACATCAACAAATCCACTGAATTGCCCACAAAAAAGATCTATGCTATGTTTAACATTAAGTAGCTAAAGAAACAAAACATAAAAACGTAACAAAAGATAAGAAAACTCATATTCTTTCATAATCACCTTTTCTAAGCAACACTTCTTTTTTGTGTGTGGAGAGGATGGGGGGTATAACACGGAGCACTTCTTATTCAAAATGAAACTTTCTGTTCAAATGCTGTCCATATTTTAATCTCTTTGCAATATCTAGAGAATCGCCTGTTTTTTTGGGCTTCTTTTGGGGGGTGGAGTTGGGGATAATTAGCTAAATAGCTTACTTTGTAAAATCTCATATTAGCATCAGTAAGATGATAATCTGTCTACTTCATAAACAAGTCATAAAAGGGTTACTCAATAACCTACCTAAACAGTGCAGTTATAGGGTTATATCACATAAAAGAACTTTCTTGATTAAAGAAAACTGTATACTAGTCAGTGAGGTTCATGTAGGTGATCCACACATGCTTGGGATTGAGGCATAGTGTTACTGATTATAAAAAGTGAAAACTATATACTCCTTCCATTTCACTCTAAGATGACCATATGTGATCAAGCACAGAGTTTAAGATATAGATTTGACTAAATATTATAGTAGAGACAGTGGAATAGAAGTATCAACGTAATGGTTCAAAAGTAAGTTTGATAGAGAAACCAACATCAAAATTTAAAAGTTAACAGAGTTAAAGAATTTGAATTCTTGAAAGTTCAAGTTGTATAGAAATAGAATGGTGTCCAAAACTTATGAAAACTGGAATGGTGTAAAATATTTAGGATGTTGTAAAACAGAAAATGTCATTGAGATTGAAATAGAGGGAATAATACAGTTTCTTCTACACCTATAGCCTCTGGATAAGGGGCCAACTGCTTGCGGCACCCATTTGCCGCCTGAATGACAAATAAAATTGTATGTTCCAGATACAAGGGCATTGTTGACATTTAATGAGGAAATGTAATAACTTCAAACCTTTACTAACTGAAGTTGATTAAAAAATGAGATTTCTATAACAAAATAAAATTTAGGAGCAGCCAAAATACTAGCAGAAACTTTTGAAGGGAGCAACATATACGTTATATTATCACGAAGTTCATAGTGATGGTTGTCGGTTAGAGAAACTCCCTAAGTTATAGTATTGTATTTTGTTCATAATTAAGTTGCATCCTTTATTGCATTTAAGACAGTTACTGCATTTACATTGCATAAGCTAATTATGGGTTAAGTCTCTGAGTTGAGTATCCTATTCTGAGTTCCTTTTTGGCCATTTTGCAGGCTCGTACATTCCATGTACTGACGTCGTTTCACCCTACATCCTTTTATGATGCAGAAACAGGAGATAGAGATCCTCAATAGACGTACCGTTGAAGATCCAGTTCCTACTAAGCCAAGGGTGAGGCCTCTTTGCATTCAGAGGAGCTCTGGAGTTATTATTTTCTACTTCATTCTAGTTGAGGTAGCCATGGCCTATCACGAGCTTTCTTTATCTCGCTTGCCCTTAGTCCGTCTAGCGCCTTTTGGTACCTAATCCAGAGTTCGTACTCTAGAGGCTTCATAGACTAGATTGGTATTGCTCAGTTCTCTTGTTTAGTGTTAAAAGTTTTATGTTATTGCATGCTTGACATTTGGTTTCCTCAAAGACTTGAGTCCTATCTTTATTAAGCCCATTCTAGTTCCTTGAAAAGTTAAAATCTTCTGCTGAGTAAGTTGCCAAACCAAGTGGTTTGCTCAGACCAAAAATGATTTTCAAGTGCCAGCCACACCCACGGTATAGACTTGGGGCGTGACGCGAGATGCTACATGTGCCACCAAAATGTCAGACACTCCTATTTCTGCACTATAAAATACTTCGTCTGTCCCATTTAATGTACACATTTAAACAAATGATTTAGAAGAATTAACCTAATTAAACACCAACCGAACCATTTAAATTAAAAATAGTTGGCAGATGTATAATCCATGTATAGTATGTGTATATTTATATGCATGCCAGATAAAATAAGTAATAAGTTAATCGACTGACTATTTATGTTAGGATCCCTTTTACTCGACCCGCTATTTATGTAAGGATCCTATTATTTAATCTTAACATACTTATTCTACCTGAAATGACATGACTTGTTAAGATCACTCGATACAAAAATTCATGTTATTTAAAGAGAGAAAATGGAAAGGAAAATGAAACTCTCACATCAACTTATTTGAAGGGGTAATTTTGCTAATTCTACATATGTTTAGCTTACAAGTAAAGAGTCTTTATTAATTTTTTAAACTTTGAATCCAATCAAAAGCCTATGCATAAAATGGAACAGAGAGAACAATTGCTAATATATGCAGCATGTTCTACTTGATTTTGGCGTAATATGAGTTAATATAGTATCAAAAAAGCCTATGAAAGCTGAAGTCATAGAAAGTTGGAAAATCCACTAAAGGAGTTGGTCAATGCTCCCTGCAAGTACTTTTCGAGTCCAACTTTCTATTGAACTCACAAAAGGAGTTGGTCAATGCTCCCTGCGAGTACTTTTCGAGTCCAACTTTCTATGAACTCACAATAGGAGTTGGTCAATGCTCCCTGCAAGTTCTTGCATTTGAAGACTATTTTTTAGCTGATAGTTAGAACTAGATCCCCCAAAAAGTAATTTCCTATGTACTGTGTGATGTTTAAGGTAAAAAAGAAAGTTTACATAACTACCTGGTCTGCCACAGCATATAAAATAGCGATGATACATGGTAGACAGCAACAAACAGCAATTCCAATGAGACATGCCACGGCAACACATATAACAACAAAGAATACATCGAATGCTAGAAATGTGAGACATAGCCTGCAAAGAACCCAAATAAACATCACACCGAAGTAAATCACAACAAATACAGAAGTCAGAGACTTGCTTGGGACATACCAGTAAAGTTGAGGTGCATCACGGGTCAAACTTTCGCCACCAGCAGATATCCAGTAGAAACCAATTATCCACCAAATGAAAGAAAACATGGTATTTGCAGATTCCAGATGCTTAGCAACACTGAAATAATATGTTAAGAATCATTAATACATTATGAGGCACAAATATATTTAAATTCCAGTCCTCTAGAAAGAATGGAGTACTGACAGGAAATAACTACCATGAGAAGAGACTCTTGGGCAACAAACTCTTTTTTTTCTCTCTTTATTTTAATCTTTTTCGTTGTAAAATTAAGGACAAGCTTTCACTATCCACAACAGGCATCAATTTCAATAACCTCAAGTGTCATAGTCACATATTAAGAAGCCTAGAGTACCTTTATCTCACTTAGGCTTATGTGTTTCAAATGCACTAATAACATGGATTGCCAATTCTCTAGATGATAACTCTGAAAGGAAGCACCTTGAGGAGTATACTAATTCATTTGCAGCAACCTGAGCGACTAATACTTGGACCAAGAAACTATACATACTAGTATTCAACTCAAAATTCCTATTCTAACTTAACAAACAAAAATCCTTCTCAATTAAATCAATGAAATGATAAAACAAAGGCATTAACAACTACTATGCTAATTGTGAATAACAAGAAGATTTCCAATAAAAGTTCTCATCAAATCGCATGCCTCCGAAGAGAGATTATACCTAGTTTCATCCTCATTCTGACGCCTCTCGGACTGATAATCACCAGTTTCTCCGCTGTCACTTCCTGAACTCGAACTGTTCCAACCTCGAGCAGAGTTTCTCTGCTCAGAATTCAAAGTTGGAGAGGAATCGCTAAGCTGAACTCGGTGTCTATACTCAACGCAAACACAGACCATGTGAAGCAAACACTGTAAAGCGTATCCAACAATCCAAAGCCTCAAAGGCATAGGAGGTGATTCATCAAGGCTCAAAATCAACACAGAAACTGCGACAATCACAAAAGCTAAGTTCCAGATAAGATCTAATATCACTATAGGTTTAGAATATGCCCAATCGCTCTGCCGTTCCTCTATTTGCTCAGCAGCAGCTTCCCTCACGCGCCTCGACGGCTCCCGCATCAATCGGTGGTTACTTGCTCGCCGGAGAAATCGAGCCGCTCCTCTTAGGCTCGGGGCCCGACGCGCCAACCGTCGGCTCCTGAAGACCTGATCGGTAAGCAACGGAGTCGTATCGACACCGTTAGAACTATCGTCGTTACCGGCTCTCGCCGTCGACATCGCTGCCGGAAAATGAAATTGACCGAGAAATTAGGAAAAAAATCGACGGTGAAATATTGTAATTTTGTAATTCGGGTGAGGAAGAAGAAATTCAAATTCAGATATGAACTGTAATTACACACTGTTTATATATAACTGTCTGGATCAATAAAAATGAAATGTACTGCAACGTTTTTTACTTCCCACCGGTCGAGTTGTCCCAAAAACACTTACCCACCACGTTTTGTTTTATGTCATTTGACTTTTGGCACACTCTAGGATTTCTCTTCATTAATTGATCTTTGATTAGTACGTATTCATTTCTGAGGTTTTTGAATAATTGAATTATTGAAAGTTTGACCAATATTTAAATTTTTTATTTATTATAATTTTATATTTTTAGAAAATAAATTATACTATATATAAAATTATATTGATAATTTTACAAAAGACAATAATAGAAATTATAGTTCAAATTATAGCATGAAATATTTTTTTACTATATATTGTTTCACAAATTCAGTGAATATAAAACAGAGCAAGTACTCTGTAGTTCGAAGATTTAATATTATATAGTTAACAAAGTATATATATACTATTTTTTGTTTTGAATTTATTACTAAAAATATAAAAATCGATGAATATAAAATTGACAGACATGATTGATTCGAAAAAGTAAGGAAAAATTGATCCAATCCGAGGCTTTTGTTGTTTTTTCTTGTAGAAGATTGATAGATTTCAAGAAATTGAAGGATAGATGAATGTCTTTCTTTGGTGCGAAATTATTACAATTTTTTTTTAAAAAAAGACATCAACATAGTACTTTGATATTTCTATAATAAAAATGAGGAATTTTGTCTGTTTTAAAGTTCAAAATTATAGTTAAAGAGTATAAATAAAATAATAAAAATATCTCATCAAAGAGTATGTGTGATGTTTGAATGTTAGAATTATCCAAAGTCATAATAAATTATTTTATGTATATTTTTGAAAAAAATTCTACTAATTTAGCATCGACTTTCTTTTATAAAATCAATCATGTACATCGGGTTTAACCCTTGAGTTTGATCTAATTTTTTGTAGTGGTTCTTAAAATAACACTTATTTTGGAATGGAAGAATCACTCTCTTTGTTCTATTTTCTATGATGATGTTTGACTTGTCACAAAATAAAAGGTAAAAGAAATATATACATCATATCTATATCGGTTCAATGGATAAAAAAAAATCACTAATAACAATATAATATATATAATTTTACTTTTAAGTTGAGAGTCATATAGAAAATAACCAATTTAATCATAAATAATAAAAATATGTACGAGTAAAATTTATATATATCTTCCCCTCTTAATATCAAATCAAGGAAAAAAGAGGAAGTACACGTAATTGAGTTTTATTAGCGATTGTAGTAAAATTTTGAACCAAAGCAAAAGGTGCTCAAGCCTCCACGTTTTTAGGATTATCTATCCGGTACTTATTGTTATTAGGGCAGCCTCCTCTTGAACTCATTTTGGGAGATTTGATTTACTGTACTTTATAAAATATCAGTATGTTTTTAATTTTGTATTTCCACGTAAAATATTTTATTTGTACATACTGTATATCAAATAACTATAATATTTCAAATATATACTGCTAGCTACTGTATTTTTTGACAAACTTTGTAGGTTCAATATTAATTATAGTTACACTTTTCCTGTTAGAACATCTGTTAGGTGCATGTGATACATGATGATGCGCTTAAATGAGATTATGTTTTGGACGGATAAATCAGTGTCAAGCAGCTCGTAGCGATATTGAAATCAGGAGAGCCATATCTAGTAAATTAGCATTGTGTGAGGGAGATTACAATCAAAGAGATGTTATATTGTATTGACTCAAAAATACTTTTAATATAATGTGATATTATTTATTTTGGATTAAGTTTAGCCAAAGTTACGACTTACAGGTGACTCTACTACTAAAATTTGAATTTTAAATGACAGACTTCACTCAAAGTCTACGCAACAAACTCGATGTCGTTGAAAGTTGGGTTATTATTGTATGTTATCACTTATGAAATGGTCGTCATTATTGGTTTTATCATTAATTCATTATTAATTCAAACATTTTGCTACGTAGTACTATGTGTCAACTTTGTAAAGCGACACAAGGAGAACATAGATATTTCGACAATAATAATTCGAAATAAAAGAGGGGACGTGTTATGTGTTTCGACGAAGTTTCTCTGTCTTTCAGTTGCTGTTTATTCATCTTTTGTTTGCTCCAACACCTATTAAAGTGCATGTGAAGTAGATGCTTTTTCAATCATGGCTCTATTATTTGGATGTTAAAGACTTCTTTTTACCCTATTGGAGATGATCATGAGTCTAATACAAATAATGTAAACGCAGTGTCCTATCGAATAAAATCGAAGCTCAAATTTAAAATTTATACAAATAAATTTTTATTTATTTAAAATACATATAAAATTTAGATTAAAATTACTCAATTTGTCGGGGACCCATTTTCAACTCCGACATGGCTGTCAAAGACAAAATATACACGGTCAGAGGGGACAGCCTAGAGAGTATTTGAAGTGTGGATTTTAATAAGGAAAAAGATTTTAAAAAAAAAGATATGCGTGAGTAATACAAGAAAAAGTAATTATAAGTACGTTTATGTATCGACAAATCCATAACAAAAAAATATATATATCGACAAATTAAAAGAAGAATTCAAATTAAGTGAAATATATAATGTCAAAATCATAAATAAAATATCACTGCTTCAGAATAAATAATTTTTAAAAAGGCTACAATATTTAACGAGTTGGTAGAACCAACAAATGGTGGAGAGAGGAAAGGAGGTGAAGAAAAAAAAGGTACAAGGATTAATAATGGTCTATATTATTAGTGGAGTGATTAGTACAGCTCTAAATTATTAGTCCATCTTCACCTCATTTATTTAAAAAAAAGCTTTGGTTGATGGGTCGGGTTATAAATAATTGAGTTTAATTAAATGTGGACAAATAAAATATTACTAGTACATATCTATATATTTGAGATTATTTTTCGATCGATACTAAAAGAAGGGATAGTTTTAGGTTTGAATTTACGTTGAAAGCAAGTATTTTGACTCTTTTCTGAAATTAAAACAAGAATAACTAGCCATTATATGTTATATTGTATTATATTATATTATAACATATTATATTATATTATTTAAACATAATGTATAAAAATTTCAATAAAAAGAAAAAGATAAATATGAAAATATTTCAAATATCTATCCTGAACTTGAAATATTTAATTATTTTAAATAATAAAAAATTTTCAAAAATTAAATTAATATAAAATAAAGGAAGCATATGACAAAGCTATTATAAAAAATTTAAAAATATTAGATAAAGGATAAATTAAAATTATTAATAATAAATATACATAAATGAAATTTTTTATCTTAAGATAAATTTAAATATAATCAAAATAATATTTAAACTCACCAAACCATAGAATAAACAGTACAACCATCCAAACCAACCTAAGATAATACTTATTCCTCCTTTCTTTTATCAGAAAAGCAAATTGCAATAGGAGCTAGCAGATGATTGCACCAAGAAAACACTTGGGTTAATTTGAAGATAGAAAATCCAAAAATTATATGAGATGAAATATGCATATGAATAAATTATTTTCCTAATATAAATTTTATGCTCATTTTAAGAAAGCATTTTAATCTCTATCGAAAGGTTTTGCAGTATCACCATATGCTTCATCGCACGATTCAAACCTTTTCTAGTTCAATTAATCGAGGCCCGAAATATTCCTTGGTTGATAAAAATAAAAAATTGAATCAGTTGTCAAAACTTGGTCAAATTGATGAAGCTCGAAAGATGTTTGATAAAATGCCTGAGAAAGACGAGTTTACATGGACTACAATGATTGCGGCGTATGCCAATGGAGGGAAGCTTGTGGAAGCAAGGAAAATGTTTGAGGAGGTCCCAATTAAGAGTTCAATTACTTGGTCTTCTCTTATTTGTGGATACTGTAAGCATGGTTTTGAAATTGAAGGGTTTGAATTGTTTTGGCAAATGCAAAGTGAGGGGCACAGTCCTAGTCAGTTTACATTGGGAAGTCTTTTGAGATTGTGCGCGATAAAGGGTTTGCTTTCGAGAGGGGAGCAGATTCATGGATATGCTATTAAGACTTGTTTTGATGTGAATGTTTTTGTAATGACTGGCCTTATTGATATGTATGCAAAGTCTAAGAGCATTTTGGAGGCTGAGTGTATTTTCCAGATAATGTCTCATGGGAAAAACCATGTTACTTGGACTGCTATGATTAATGGATATTCTCAAAATGGCGATGCATTAAGAGCTATTCAGTGTTTTAGCAGCATGCGCGCTGAAGGGATTGAGGCGAACCAGTACACATTTCCAGGTGTTTTGACTTCTTGTGCTGCACTCACTGATCTTAGATTTGGGGTGCAGGTACATGGTTGTATTATTTATGGTGGTTTTGAGGCCAATGTGTTTGTTCAAAGCTCACTAATCGACATGTATTCTAAATGTGGAGATTTGCTCAGTGCTAAGAAGGCATTGGAATTGATGGAGGTAAATCATGCAGTTTCTTGGAATTCCATGATACTTGGGTATGTGAGGCATGGATTTGCAGAGGAGGCACTGTCTCTGTTCAAAAAGATGTATGCTAGTGATATGGAAGTGGATGAGTTTACTTACCCTTCGGTTCTGAATTCTCTTGCTTGTATGCAGGACGCCAAAAATGGGAAATGTGTTCATTGCTTGGTTGTTAAAACTGGATATGAGAGGTACAAGCTTGTAAGCAATGCACTTGTTGATATGTATGCTAAACAGGGAGACTTAGCTTGTGCGGTTAGTATTTTCAACTGCATGGTTGAAAAGGATGTAATCTCATGGACATCACTCGTCACTGGCTGTGCTCACAATGGCTCTTATGAAGAAGCTCTGAAATTATTTTGTGAGATGAGGATGGCTGAAATTAAACCAGACCAAATTATCATTGCAAGTGTTCTAAGTTCTTGCTCAGAGTTGGCACTACTTGAACTTGGGCAGCAAGTTCATACGGATTTTATTAAATCTGGCCTTGAGGCATCATTATCAGTTGATAATTCTCTTGTGACAATGTATGCCAATTGTGGGTTCCTTGAAGATGCCAAAAAAGTATTCAACTCAATGCAAATCCATAATGTGATCAGTTGGACTGCTCTTATAGTGGCTTATGCCCAGAATGGCAAAGGAAAGGAGTCTCTTAGATTTTATGACGAGATGATTGCAAGTGGAATAGAACCTGACTTCATTACATTTATAGGCCTATTGTTTGCCTGCAGCCATACAGGTCTTGTTGACAATGGAAAGAAGTACTTTGCATCCATGAAGAAAGATTATGGGATAAAACCAAGCCCTAATCATTATGCATGTATGATCGATCTTTTGGGCCGTGCGGGGAAAATACAGGAGGCTGAGAAGTTAGTCAATGAAATGGATATTGAACCCGATGCTACCGTGTGGAAAGCATTGCTTGCAGCATGTAGAGTACATGGGAACACAAATCTAGCAGAGAAAGCTTCAATGGCTCTCTTTCAGCTGGAACCACAAGATGCTGTCCCTTATGTCATGTTATCGAATATCTATTCCGCTGCTGGAAAATGGGAAAATGCAGCAAAACTTAGAAGAAAAATGAATTTGAAGGGTTTAAACAAAGAGCCTGGTTATAGTTGGATTGAGATGAATGGAGTGGTGCACACATTTGTATCTGAGGAAAGAAGTCATTCAAAAAGTGATGAAATTTACTCAAAACTCGATGATGTTATTGCATTGATAAAGGAAGCTGGATATGTGCCAGACTTGAATTTTTCTCTCCATGATATCAATGAAGAAGGAAGGGAACAAAGTCTTTTCTATCACAGTGAGAAGTTGGCTATTGCTTTTGGGCTTCTCGCTTGCCAAGAGACTTAAAAATAGGTTACCACAAAAAACAAGTTAAATAAGAAAAAAGCCATTCGGATTTACAAGAATCTTCGTGTATGTGGTGACTGCCATAATGCAATGAAATTCGTGTCTAGAGTTTTTGATCGACATATTATCTTGCGAGATTCAAACTGTTTTCATCATTTTAAGGAAGGGATATGTTCTTGTGGGGATTATTGGTAGAAAACATTCCTTTGACTTTCCTGGCTCTTGTTTCCTTTGTGCTTAGCAAGATCAGAACACACAATCTCATTGATTGGGTCGCAGCTCATCACAAGGTTTATGATTCACATCTGTATATTTACGAATTGCTAGCAATGAATCATTTATTGGATAATAGAAAGTAATAGTGAAGTTTTATGCAGATCAATGTGAAGGATAAGAATTATTGAAATTGATTGCTCTCTGAGACTTATATGAGAATCGATTCCCTATTCCTCATCCCACAGAACTCTCCCATGGAAAGTACCAATTGCAACTCCCCGGCATCAGGGAAGATAGCTGGCCGTCAATCTGAAAAATATTTTGACTACGTGAAGGCAGGCTCTGATGATCCCAAAGAAAGCTTTGTTCTACATGATCATGTGATGAGTTTTCCTACATAGGTATTAAACCATATTCTGAGTCTTTAACAATAATTTACTTAACAGTTACTGTTTTTTTCTCAATTCCTGATATATACTCTACAGTTAAAGTTGGGAGGTCTATCCTTTTCAGTGACGAATTACCCAATCAGAATAGGGACCTGAACAGTGCACTTGTACTGTTTCCAGTTAAGACTATGATGTTCTTGCTATATGATAAGTCCATGCTAGTGCCTGTGAATATCTGTGTGTTGTCTTGAGAGTAAGGTTGGACATTGATCCAATGCAAAGCCAATATGTCATTGTCTTGGGGAGTTTACTGTTGTTTGTACGGCGTAAAAAGTTAGCCACAACAAAAAAGGTAAAAAGTAAAGGTGCATGGTAGCTTATGGTATAATTCTAACAGCAGAGATGTTTTTACTTTTGATATAAGACTAATGGCTTTTCTTTGATTCCATCGCCTTCCCTAACAGGAAGAACTGGGAAGTTGAAATTAAGGTATAACTGGACAACCTCATAAATGAAATAGATGGTCAATAGTGTCATTTCTGGGTGTGGGGGATTAATCTTCCTTAGGAGGCGGTGATACAGCGGTACCTGGTTCTAGGATTCTTGAGTCTCCTCATTCTCTTCCTTTTTGTTTAGACTTAATGTTGTGTGTCCGATGATGCTGATCCTTTCAGTTGTATTGCCATGTGAAAAAATGCTTTTGCTTCTGACGGTCCAATCCCAGCTGAAATTGGCTTATTAACTCGACTCTTCAACAATGCAAGAATATACAATGACAACCTCTTGAATGGGAAATTCCCATCTTCTCGTTTGCCCTTTCTTTCCAAAGACGCATGAGTTACTTTTTCTGAATAAAGTGGACAGTGGTTATATTCAGTAGTCCAGATATCTTACTTTCAGATTTATCTTTCTTTTAATGTTTTGTCAATGAATTGGTTGATGTTCTGATTTTGAATGGACGCCTGTTTTAATAATTACTTCATTTCTGTTAAGTTTGTTTACGAATATCTTATTCTTATGCAACAGTATAAGAACTTCAGCAACTTCTTACTCCTTTATGCAAAAGAATAATAACTTTACTTTTGCTTGCAGAAACTTGTAGCTTTCCCACCGCCAGTCTTCTGTTTCTCTGTTGCAAGCATATGGTAAAGTGGATACTATTTCATAAACCCGTGCTCAGTCCCCGTCTTTACTGTGAGCATATGGCAAGAGCATAATATTTCATTAAGCATATGTTCATTGCCTGCCTTTGGTTGTATGGACCAGAAGAAAAGCCAATGTTATTGAACAAAGTATGCTCATCATTCCCCAATCCTCCATGACACTAGAGCCCTTTCCTTTGAAGTCAGTGAGCCTTTCCTGTCATTGTCTGCGGGTGCAAGCACAGTACCGTAACAACACACATTTCCTGGAACCATCCACTCCCTGGATGAAAACGAAACACGAAAAAGCTGTTAATTTACTCACTGGAGGCAGTAATTAGCGATCAGGATCTCCGATGGGACAGGTTTGAAAGGCACATTCTCTTTTGTTTGATCCTGGATACTCGACTTGTCGCTTGCCAAGAGACTTAAAAATAGGTTACCACAAAAAACAAGTTAAATAAGAAAAAAGCCTATTGATAGATTAATTAGAATGTCATTGTTGTGATAGTTATATAAGTGATGACGTATTCTCATTTTATAGATCAAATAGGTATCTCTTGCAACTTCATAAACCAGCTATACCACATGCCTAGGACCTTGTGGAGTTGTCAATAAGTAAACAGACCTATCTTGATTGTCCTTATTTGTTGAATAAAGATGTAATCTCCCTGGTTCAAATTTGCTGTTATCACAGGACCACAAAGCTGTACTGGTTTAGGTGCTGATTCTTTTAAGAGAGACTACTTGATGTTAATTTGTGCTTTGGATCTCCAAATTGAAAAGTGCTTAATCTCACTAAAGACATGACCCTAGATAGGAAAAAGTGAAGGTCGCGAATTAAAATAGTAAGATAAATGGTTAGTAGGGTTAGATAGTCACGAGGTCTAATAGGGTTGAGTAGTAATATTTTCTTTTTTCATATTGTCATTTGCTTTCTTTTACTTCTGATCATATCTAGTCCTGCATATGAATTTTGAAATGAAAGTTCCATAAAAACAGCCTCTACTTGGATAGTAGTAAAATCTACATACATCCTATATTATTGTTATTGTTGTTGGAAGTGCTTCACTTGGTAGAGTTCAATTATTAGCTAAATAGTGAATATAATTAGCATGATGGAATTTGCAAACCGATAGGAGAACCAGAAGAGATGAAAAGGTGTACTTTAAAGAATAGAAAAATCCTAGTAATCCATCTATAAATCCAGTTTAGGAGCACTCATTTATGAATACCCCATCAAACTAGATACTGCTACAAGGTATAAATTAACAGATGAAAACTCTCATCTAAAACTGCTGGGGTACTGAACGCTTAAGACATAATATTATGTTTATATAGACGAGACATTCAGGTCAATCCTCCATCCAAAACCAACTAGCAAGTAACTAGTTCCCATGTTCTGAAGTTGAATTCAGTCAATATTACCAAGGCCAAGAATAGCATCTGCATTTGCTGGAGCAACATTACGCTGATTAGGCAACTAAACCTCTCAAGAAAACCCATTTACAAAGCCTAAGCAACTGTCTTCACAAAATTCACTTGCGCAAATGTTCAGGAATAAGGCGCTTTCGCAGTTCAGTAGGTGTACCAGAGAGCTCTGTATGAGACAAAGACTAGTCAGATTGAAGTATTGATTCATGTGAAAGTAAAAGTTAAAAACTAAACTGTAGCTCACCTTGAGCTGTAAAGTTGAATAGGGGAGGCAGAGGACGCCCATTTGGCAAGCAAGCATTTGGTTCCCTCAAAGAATCAAAGAAAGTGTGTGCACATGCTTCCAACTGTCAATAAATACAAAATGTTCTCAACATCCCCTCAGAAACAGACACCAAATGCGTTTAAAGGGTATTGCCTCTTACCGACAGTAACAACTTAGAAAGACTCTGGAGTCATTATTTCTCCACAAAACAGAATGTTATTTCTACAAATACAACAGTTTTCTAAGCATGCCAGAAAGAACACATTAAAGTGCTAAAAGCGCATACTATGACGACTCGTATTGTAACGGGGACACAAATGGAACACCATGTTTGATGGATGGTGTAAACGAAAACCACCATAATATCCTACATTCATGATATTTAAGAAGAAATTATTTACTTACAGCAGTACAGCGTAGAGTTGGAGAATATTGGAGAAGCCTTGACACCAAATCTACTGCTTCAGGGGGCATTCGTTTATGAAATATCTGCAGATTGTGATCTCATTAAAATTTGTTCCATGCCTGCCTTGTGTCTGGGCAAGTGGTTTGTGCAATTTGAATGGACAGTTCTCAATGAAGTTCATCAAGGAAATGACAAGGCAAGGATGAAAAGAATCCAACTACTAGCGAAGCAGACACATCTTATCACTAACCTTGTGCCATGGGTGAGCTTTGATCTGGGGAAACTTGAATTCTGTGTAGTTTGGATTCATACACCTAATCTCCTCTCTAGTCGGTGTGCCCAATATCTAGCATGCACAAAGTATACGAAGACAGTCAGCAAGAGAAAGCAACTAAATTGACAAGACAAAAAACACTCTATGCTAGCAATTAGACTGTCCTTTGATTACACACCTTGATGATTTCAACCAGCTGATCAACGCCACTTTCTCCCGGGAAAAGAGGCTGCAGATAATACGGCAGTAAAATGTTAAACTAGTGCATTCAAGGGTATATTACTACTTATCATTAGTTATCTCAATCTTTTACTTCTTAGAATTGGATTGCTCAGAAGGCATTTATCATAACACCATTGATGGAATGTATGTGGAACAGTAACAATAAGAAGATTTAAGATAAAAGGCAAAATTTTAAAAAGTTATAACCACCAGTGAATAGAATAGGACCGTGAATATGAAGTTACAAGTATCAACTAACCTGCCCCAAAAGTAGCTCAGCCATAACGCAACCAGCAGACCACATGTCAATAGCAGTTGTGTACTCAGTAGCCCCAAAGATCAATTCAGGGGCCCGGTAATAACGAGAACAAATATATGATATGTTGGGTTCTCCAGGCACCTAGAGCACAAATGCAAAAATATTAGGTTCTTCCTAATTGTACAAGAGAAAAGAAAACTTAATGAGAAAAGGGACACCACATACCAACATCTTTGCACTCCCAAAATCACAGAGCTTTAGCTGATGTGAGTGTGGGTTGACCTTCAGAAGTTAAATAAGCAACAAATAGTCAGCGAAGAACGAGGAAAAATGGTGATGAGAGTAGATAAGCAAATGGAATCAGGCTAGCAAGGACATATAACTGCACTTAACCACAATACTGGGGTTGCTCAAAGAATATCGAGTCATTTTGGCATTAAAATGGAAGATCTAACAGCAACAAGCATATCAAGAGGAATAATTGAGAGCTCACCAAAAGATTCTGTGGTTTAATATCACGATGGCATACACCAAGGACATTATGCATGTAACTCAGAGCCCGACATATCTGTAAAGTTTGTAATTTAGAGAAAATTCGTTAAACTCTGCTCAAGGTAGTTTGTAAGACAAATGATCAAAGTTGCTAAATTTGAAATTCCACAATCTTGATGAGGAAAATGAAGAACCTTGTAATAAGCTCACCTGGTATGTGTATAGCTGCACATATATATTGGGCATGTGTTGGTTCATTCTGCTATAGTGCCTTGAAACTCGGTAAACAGTTTCAGACACATATTCCAGGACAAGGTTAAGGTAGACTTCATTCTTCTCAGTAGTAGAATAGAAGCAGTGTCTTAGTTTAACAACATTAGGATGATCAAGTGTACGCATTATCTGAAGTTCCCTGTTCTTGTATCTCCTATCCTGTAAGACCTTCTTTATTGCTACAGATTCACCAGTTTCCAAGCACTTAGCCTGTGATATAGAAAAGGTGATGAATGAATTAATAAAGTCATCCAGACAACTGCAACACTAACAAAACAACATAACATTTTCGATAGACATTAGATTTTCGTATAACTATACCTGAAAGACAACTCCAAATGAACCAGTACCAACCACACGCTCCGCCATGTAAGACAAAGTCTGTGAAAATAGTATGAGGTCAACTTCTGATTGAGCTAAGTTAAAGCCTACAAGACAATATTAGATTTATTTCAACTAGTTCACCTGTTTCTCTTGTCCATTCCTACCACTCACAGTAGTCACAATAATCTGACCAGTTTCAGTTCCATTTCCACTAACAACAGCCGGTTCCATATCCTATGGGATGCAAGATAGATCATGGATCAGCATCTCTTATTCCAAAATTTAAAGACAGCTACTTTACTAACAAAATTTGACATGAAAGAATAAAAACTTTGGGGATACCTTCAAATTATCATCTAGATTTTCAGCCTTTTCATCTTTAATTTTCATTTCATGCATTTCTTTAGGAAGCTCATCAAGTTCAGATTTTTCAGGTTTAGTCTCCATTGTTACTGTACTTTCAGTACTGTTTTCCTTGGATGTAGAAGCCATAACCTCCTTTGGAACTGCAGTTGTACATCTCTCTTCCATTTTAGTTTCACCAACCACTCTTTGTTCTACTTCTTGCTCAACCTTCACCCTCTTTATGCTTGAATCACCACCCTATTAAAAATCAGTAACAAATCATATTCTTTCCATGAATTACTGATAAATCTAATCAAAATAAACAAAACAAAAAGAAAGTTACAATCTTCCATTATAAATCCCATCATTACAAGTCCATAGTAAACAAAATCTAGAACACAACAGCCAGATATCTATTAAGAGAATATGCGGTCCTAAGGGGTGCAGGATTCCAACTCACCCAGTCCTCACCTACCCCAGTACACAAGCCAAAATGAGACTTGTTAAAAAAAAATACTAGTCACATGAGCAAATGATCCATCAAATGGCTAAATCCGAGGCTCTAGCTCAAAGTTTCTTGCATAACTCGCACATTTTAGAGCTAAAATGGTGAAAATCTCACTGTAAAGCTATCTTTACAAAAATGTAAAACGAAGCATTCAACACAATCATTTCAACAAATCCCCAATCACAAAAGAAACAACACGAAACCCAAGAATTTGAATACCCAAATTCAAAAAAGTGAATCTTTCTTCTCAAGTTTCCTAATCAAAACAAATCATACTCGGACTCATTTGAGCGAAAAACAATTACAGAAAAAAAAACACTTCTCTCCATTTTCCTTTTATTTAGACCCATTTGAGCAAAAAATCAAAAACAGATATACTTCAATCCTAAACTAGCTGGGTTCGGTCATACAATCATTTAGACCCATTTGAGAGAAAGAAATTTACAGGATCTGAAACAGAAGAACGTCCAGAAGCAATGCTCTTAAGGCGACGCATGACATTCATCTCTGCTTCGCCAAGAGCGGAAGAAAAAACCCCTTGTTGTCCTCCACAAAATTTTCAGAGTAATTGATAACTCCTTCTCTTCTTCTTCCTCAAACACCTGAAATTTTTTTCTTTCAATGGTGGAGATGGAGAGGAGAGAGAGAGAGAAAAATAAAGAAGATGGAGAAATTGGACTTTGAAATGCCAAAATGAGAAAATACGGCAACATAAAGCCCCTTCTCTCCTTTTGTCATAAATTAAAATAAATCCAAAAACCAAAAAGCATGATAAAGAGTTTAAGCTTTTTTTATTTATATATTGGAAAGAAAATACCACTACTACTTTCTCTAAAAAAAAATTACATCATTTTTAATTTTTTTCTTACTTCTAAAAAAAACCACACATATATATAGTAGTCCTTTAATTATTTATTTATTTATTAGCTTAATAATTTAATTAATTAATTATCAAAATAGAATTTGATTTTTCGATTTCCTTCGTATCTCAACAACAACAATACATGTCCAGTGAATATCACAAGTGGATTTGAAGAGGGTAAAATATATGTACATTTTATTATTATCTCATACAGATAAAGAGATTGTTTTCGAAAGATCCTCGTTTAAAAAACATCAAGTCGCAAAAGCAAAAGATACTAGATATAAAAAAAATTAACTAAAATGAAAAGTCAATAATAATATATAAAGGTAATAGAAGTAATAAATATAAGCAAAATAATAGCAACACATAATATAAAAGATACAATTAATCATACTAACCTACTATATCTCCGACGGTAGAATACTTCTTTTTTAAAATTGGGGAATGAAATTGTAAATAAACAAAGAAAAGATGAAATTAAATAAGGAAAACGACAAAGGGGAAAATCTGCCTCTACTTTTAAAAAATTCAAATCAAAATTCAAATTATCACTGGTCAAAGTCATGACCGAAAGCCCAATCATTCCTGTCTGCATATTTTTTCGTACTTGCAGTCAAACTTTAATTTTAGACCGTGGATATAAAATCATGGTGGATCTAACGGTGGATGAATCAAGTACTAAAGTGAAATGACAACAATACTCTTCGCGTGAAAAGGGATTTACGAGGGGGCGTGCGATTTGAGACAATAATTATGCCAGCGGAATATTCGCGGGGGTCTTTTTGTCCAACATTTTGACTAGTCTTATCCTTTTCGCGGTTAGTTTATGACTTTGAATTTTTTTACATGTATTTATTTTTAGTTAGAAAAAGAAAGAAGGATCCAATGAATCAATGGGTACAAAATTAACCTATATTTATCTTGGGAAAAAAGTATTTAATAGAATCAACCAAACAAAAAATACTAGTGATGAATATGGTACGTTACTTGAGTCCATAGTATTTCTTTCAGGGTGAAATTTCTGCAATGCTATATCTTTAAAAAAAAAAAATATATATATATATATATATATATTTCATCGATTAATATTAACTTGACATAAAGATTAAAAAATAATAAATAATAAGAGTAAATTTATCAAATCACTTTTTGAAAAAATAATTATAATATTTTAAAAAATATAATGAGCAAATGACTATGATTAAATGATAAGAGTAAATAAAAAACTAACGGGTCATTTGGTTTGAAGGATTAATGGATTTAATCCCCGAATAAAAATATAGAGGGCCTTAAATTGATGTTTGGTTAGCAAATTTGGGATACTTATTCCGAGACTAATAAATAATACCAAGATAAGTTATCCCTCTTCTTGGGGTATAATAATTCCGGAATAAAAGGCATTAATGACAAATGTACCCTTTTAATTTTTTTTTTATATCTCATTTTGAATATTTATGGTGTATTTACATTATTTTTAATACAACATATAATAAAATTCATAACTTTCACTCTTTATTTTTATGATATTTCTTCATATTCTATTAAAAATTACACTATACAGTATAATTTTTATTGACTAATTTTTTTTTATATTTTAATTTTTCATAAATTTTTTTTACTTTAACAAACTCTATTTTTAAATTAAATGAGAAGAAAGTTTTATTTTAAATGCATACAATACGCTCATAAAAATATTTAAGTTATATAAGATGAAAGATTTATTTTAAAAATAAATATTGAATAACTAAAGCAAGAAAAGAAAACACATAAAAAACTAATAAAGTGAAAGATATTTTTGTAAACAAACAGCATATTCTTAAAATTTATGCAACAAATCAGATACCCAATAAAAAACAATTTCAGCATAATTTATCACATCATAACTTGAATTCAAACCAAATGACCCCTGAGTGTAAAAATTTTTCTTGATTTCATAAAGTGCATAAATATTATTGGATATCTATTTTTAATATAGTGGACAAGTAAAGATGGCATGGGAGAGTAAGTTAGAATTAAATCAGGAAACAAGTTATATAGCATGGTGTAAAAAGGTGAAGAAAACGATTTTCTTTAGATGAGAAAGTGTTTTTTTATTATAACAATAAAGTCTTAAATTGTGTATACCACCCAACTAAAATCTAAATAAATAATGGCATATTAAACTATAAAAGTATAACTAACATAAATTTAAATTCAATATATTGAAATAAAAAGAAGAAAACTCAACTGCTTATAATGAATAACATAACAAAAATTCATTCAAGATCAGACTAGCAAAAGTGATTAAAATATGTGGAAAAACAAAGAAGAAAAACGGATGGTGGAGAGAATATTTTGAACTAATTTTGAAAATATAATGAAGTGGTTAGATAATATACATATTATTGTCCATAAAAATTCATTAGTAAACAAAATAAATATATCTATTTTATACTAATTAAATAAGCAACTGATAATTATATAAGCCAATTGATAAGCTAATAAAAATTAATATTAATAATTTTAAATAGAAAATTATTTATATAATAAAGAAAAATCTAAAACACTACAGTTATTCGATAATACATGGTTCATTGTTTCTATTAATATATAATTTGTAGGAGAAAAGGGGGTGGGGTGGGGATGGGGTAGTGTGGGAGGCGGAGAGCGAACACATTTTATTAAACAACAATATGATACATTTTTTAAGATAATATAATTTAATATACTTAAACAAATTATCATAATATAAATTAATTAAAAATAATATTATATTTGCATAGCACATATACTAATTAATTAGAAAAAGATCGAAGGATTAAATGAACCAGAATGTACAAAATAACCTATATTTATCTTAGGACAAAAGCATTTAATAGAATCACCCAAACATAAAATACTAATGAATAGGGTACGTTATTTGAGTCCATAAAATTTTAAATTTCTTTATATTTGATTGATCAATGCTTTATGAAAGATGGTTCACTCTAGTAAATAAGTTTTTACATCCTATCTAGTGAAAGATAAAATAAATTTCATTAGAGTATGCGATAATTCAACGTCCCCAACTCCTAACCCCTGATCCCCCTCCTCGAACACTTGCTCCCACCCTCATATATTTTTTCTAGATTACATATAAATAATTATAAAATAATTCTTTATTAATTAAATACTAAAAGAAGCCTACTTCTTTGTTAAAATTATAGTTTTTAGAAAAAAATAAGTTCATGAAAATTATTTTCTTTCATACTAAAGACATCCTAAATTAGAACGAAGGAACATTTTAAATTTTTTTTGGGAAACATTCCAAAAATCTATGACTTATTATCAAATAAATAAAATAGTCCCTCTTTTTTGTTTTCTTTTTTCTTTCTTGGTGGTTGAGGTGGCAATGAAGAGTTTGTACTTGGGAACCACTAAGCTTGTTTCTTCAAAATCTGAGGGACTCAACAAGTATATTATATTCTAATGACAATTAATTAAAAGATTGAGACTAAATAAGTAAGCTGCATGAAATGAATATATGAATTTATCAAAGGATTAGCTAACTCGAGGATCATAACCAATTGCTTTTAAGAAAAAATCAATATAATATTTAGATTGATATACTACTAAGATTCTTAGAATTTAATTTAAGAGTCTCATAATCTATATCGTATGATTTCCATGATCATCACATAGTCAAGAATGATAATATCATTGGGTGATTAGTATTATGTTATGGTAGAGTTAAGGGAAATAACAGTAATTTTAAAACCTAATATACTAGTTCAACTAGTATATTAGCGAATAAACTTGAAAAAACCTAGTTAGCATGTGACCAAACTATTTGAATTAGATTTAAAAGTTTATTTATATATATTTTGCTCGATCAGTTTTTGAATTTTTGTGACTTTCAGGATGAGGATTCTCAGGAAATAGCCGCTCTACCTCTATGAGGTAGGGGTAAGGTCTGCGTACATCCTACCCTCCCCAGACCTCACTTGTGGAATTCTACTAGGTATGTTGTTGTTGTCACTCACAAAACTTAATTTTTCTTTTTAAAAAAAGTGCATGTCCAAACATAACTTCCATTTTAAAAATATATCTTCAAAAACTTAAAATATTTATTTTAAATTTCATGTTCAAAATCTATGACCAAATTATTTGAATTGTTATGAAGTTTATACAAAAATAACTTCCAATAATAAAGTCTTACTATACAAACAATGTTAGCCTTCAATGTCGTCTTAAGTAGGTGATGCTGACATTAAGGTAGTTGAAATTTGAAATACAAAAAGCTTGACTTTTTTAAAACAATTCTTTCTTCCAATTGGGCCAAAGATTGTGACATTCTTTTAACAAATATTTAAAGCACATATAAATGATTGGTATAACAATTTAAATATTCTCATTTTTGTATTTTAAAATTCATAACTTTTAAATTTTGGTAATTATTGCTTAGAAAGTTGGGAAAAAAAAAGTTTTTCAGAAAAATAAAAATAATATATAATATTTACAAACTATGCTTTAATTTTATGTTGTTCAGACTCTTTAAAAGTGTTAGATTCATCAAAAGTAGTACTTTATATTTTTTTAGAATCCAACACGAATACGACATTAAAAGATATTCAAAAATCTTTAAAAATATACATATATTTTTAGAGCACTAAGTCGTTAATTACCATAAAATGATTTATACTTCCCCTATGTTGAGTTGATTGCCATGTTTAGACATCTTGAGAATCAAACTTTATTAATTTTGACCCACCATTTAAAATGCATTTTTCATCATATATATTAGCATGAGAAAAAGTTGCATTTAGTAATTTTTTTTAATGTTTTTGAATATATAAATTTTAAAATATTATATTAATATATTTAATTTAATTTTTAAAATTAATTAAATTAACTTTTGAACAATACGAAACATGACAAAAGGGAATAAAACATGACAACATATATGGTTAAAATGACATTAATGAGTTTAAGAATGTGGTGCCTGGTTGTAAATTTGTAGAAGTCGAGGCTATTATTTTAAAAATATAAACCATTACTAGAACATTAACATACACTGTATATTTAATGTAATAAAATAACATGGCAAAAAGATAAGCAATGACTAATCTTTTAAAATGTGACATACAAGGGCCATTAGGAGATGAGTTTTTTTTTCTCTTTTTTTACAAAAAAATATTTCAAAACAATGTTTGGTCATATAAGGTTCAAATTATTCTTTTAGTTAGTTTTTGAAGCAAAAAAACTGGTTGAAATTTTTGTTTAGCTTGTAAAATATTATTATTATCATTATCATTATTATTATTATGTTGATTAAAATATATCGTCAATTTTTTATTTTTACATCATTGGATATAGTTTTGATTTTTAATTATTTTTTCTCATATCACTTAAGTTATGTCGAAATGCCTATTTAGAGTTTGTATATTTGAAATAGAGTTTTTTTTTTTTTAAATAAATTATTTGAAAATGAGAAAAAATATTTTTTTTCTAGTAAATTAATTCCAAAAAAATAAGTTTCAATAAAAAATGCCTTCCAAGCTTATTATCTTTTGATCACCCTCCAACACAAATACACAATGCCCCACCCCTTTGACCATCCCCAAACTCCCACTCCCTATCTCGTCTCTCCCTCATATAGTATTTTCTTTAATTTACGTAAAATTAAACCCAATTCATTCAATTCATTAAAATTTAGGTAGATTAATAATTCATTCATTTATTAGCTCAATCCAACTCATTTTAACCCATTTAAAATTGAGTTGATATTCAACTCTAATTGACTCGAAAGATGTTGTCAAAATATTTTTAAAACATTTTGTTTTAAAATTTGATATGTTTTACATAACCAAAATAAATAAAAATATAATTTAATTAAGTACTAAAATATTGAAAAAGAACAAATGAAGTAAAACTTTGTAAAAGTTGGGTTAAATTGGGTATTGACCCACTCTATAACCCATTACTTAACCCGTAAGCAAATTTGGGTTGAATTGTGTCTTGACCTGTTTATTATGTTGACCCATTATAACCCGCTCAAATTTGACCCGACCCACCCAATTACTACCCCTAAATTTACCTACAAATATTCTTGAAACAATATTGTGCAAAGTTTCTCTTAAACTCACTTGTTTTTCAACAATTCTTTTCAGAAGCACGTTTGCCTTCAATGCAAAAAAGGGGAAAAAAAAAGAAGAAGAAGAAGAAAAGCAACTCCAATTAGTAGTCATGATTTGATGTGAAACATATAGTATAATAATCTTAATATAAATGGAAAATAGTTAAATATACTTCTATACTGAGAAAAATAATTTATATATATCTTTTTTTATTTTTTTAGTTTAGATATACCTTTCTCGTTATATTTTAGACAAAATATACCCTTCCTCCGTTAAATATATGAGTCCCAATGCAACCTCGGATAGACATGTGAAAGGCCGAGATTAATTTTCAAACCAAAACAAATTGTTGTAAATGATTTGATTTCTTTTAATTAATCATTTAATCTCAATCCTGCACGTATTTATTTGAAGGTTGGGACCAGATATTTAAAGAATAAAGGGTATATTTGGCCTCGGAAGAAATATATTTGGATTAAAAGTATAATGAAAGGTATATTTAAACTATTCTCAATAGTACAAGGATATATTTAACCCTTTTTTCTAGTATAAAATGCAAAGATTACTTTATATTATGTTTGGTTGGAGGTATTAGATAATCGTTCCATTATTTATATTACCATTGATGTTATAGTGATAGAATAAGTTATTTTATATACTGTTAGGATATACTATTAACCATGCGTTTAGATATAATATTATTTATTGAACAATTATTTATTTATTTATTCAATTCAATAAAGTGTTACATCAAACAGATCAATTTGTCATATATGTGTCCTTGACTTATATATTAGATGATTTGGTGTACAGAGTTTGAGCTTATACACAAAAGATCAAATTATCGGTTCTTATAAGTTAAAATTATAGTTCACAATCTAGATAGAAATTTGGACAAACCATCTGGAAGATTGTAGCATGAGATTATATATAATTTATTTTGATTATGAGAATGATATAGTTCTAACTTCTCGTGCTAGTATATTTTGTATGTATTGAACGGGACCAAATAAAGATAGATATTTTGGACTGACTGATAAAAATATATTCTCTAAACTATTTAATGTACTTATATTCTTAATCATGATATAACGATTATGAGCTGTATGTATTGCTTATCATGATATAACGATTATGAGCTGTATATATTACTTATCATTTTGATTCATTAAAAGTTGAGATTCTGAGATGGGTCAATATGCGTGGTAAGTTGGATGATAATAATATATATATATTGGTGAAATAATTAATTAGTTGATGGAATCCATGTCTCAATATAGAGATTGATGATACACCTTTAATGAGAAGCTTATAAGTTTTCATGTTCAAACCCGGCCGGTAGATTTATGAATCTGGCGCATGAAATAAGTTAAATATTGCTTTAAAGGAAATTAATCATTAAATTAAATTTGTCAATAATTTAATTTATTGATTAGTATCTGTAGTTTTAATATGGGGAATAACATAAGTGTTTAATGGGGAATTTCGAAATATAAATAGAGGAGTGTAATAAATTATGTGGTCCCTACAGTGCCCATATTTAATTGGAATTCAGAATCCTATTTCTAAAAAAAAAGAAGGTTTCTTGTATTTCAAGAAAAAGGATTTTCCTTTTTCTTTTTGGATTTGGAAAGGTACTTTATAAATAGGGTTCTCCTAACCTAAAAATTTCACTAGAGAAAAAAAGAGAAAAAGAATTAGTATCCTATACAATACTTGTCCATCCACCCCAGTATTGAGAGAGTTCGGTCGTCAAACCCAAGTATTGAGAGAGTTCGTCTGGGATCACTGTAGAAGACCGTGGATTGGAGTCTCATTTGCTTCAAGATATCTGCACATGCTTCAAGAGGTTTTTCTTGAATTAATTTTGTGTATACTTTGTATGTAATATGTGTTTGTGATTGTTATCTATTATTCAGGTAAGATATAAGATCCTGAGAATCTTCCGTTGCATACTATTTTTTTTTATATATATATATATATATATATATATATATATATATATATATATATATATATGATAGAATAACAAATTTCGAGACAACTTATTCCTAAGCAAACGACCATTAGTGTCACTTTCTTCTTGGGTAGTTGCCACTGCTAGACAAATTTTTCTTCATGTACGTATGTTTGTGCGTCAAAGCTGCCTACTCCATCCAAAATTGTCTAAAATTTCACCTTTTTTTTCTTGTTTGTGTTGGACTTATGGAGAAAGCCTACTGTAGTGAGCGAATTATTTGACTTTCATCAATCGGCTGTTTTAACTTTTTCAAAAACTAATAAAAATATGATTCTTATATATAATTTATCATATAATAATTTAATATAATAATTTTATTTTGTACCTCACACAATAATATTCAATACTAGTCGAGTGAGAATTCTCTTTCCCTCATAAGTTGGTCGGTAAAATTTTAACTTAATTGTGAGATAATATAAAGCGTCATATAAGTAATGATAGTACTGTCAGGCACAAAATAAAAATTTAGGAAAATAACATATTCATATCTTGTATTTTATAAGTGATAAAATAGAAGTTACAACATGCTTTAATTAACAATATATGAATTAGTGCATAGAGTTACTCAGTGACAGAGTCAGAATTTTTACTAAGTAATTCAGAATCTGAAAAAGTAGACATGCGAACTAGTCAAAGAGGTTCGACATCTTATTTCAATCATGTATAAATAATATAGTTTTTTTTTATCGAAAATGGTTAAAATGAACCCCTAAAAATAGTATAGCTCCGCCCCTAAAGTTGCTATGTAGTATGAGATACTGAGATAATATTTGCAGAAGTTATATATAGAGGAAGATGGACAAATAACTTTAGAGAATAAAGTAGTTGCAGATTAATCATGGTTAAGTACGTAATACAAGTTTATGTGCAAGTACATGCCGTATTATTTATTTGGTATAAACAATTAGTTGTATAATTTGTGCTGTGACTATAATTTGAACATTATATTGATCTGATAACACCAAAGCAGCTGGTGAAGGGGTCATTTGCACAAATACCCATCCTTCAAATTACTATTTAAAATATATATGTACCTATTAATCCTTGGTTAAATGATCCAAAAATATTTGAACCCTATTTATACTCAATGTACGAGATTACGTTAGGGGTTTGCACAATATTTAATTAGTCAAAGGTGGAAAAAATTATTTGAACTTGAAACTGAAAAAAAGAAAAAAGAATGATTTGCAAAAATGGTAAATATTAGATATGTTATGATGGATTGTGACATTAGATAATGAATTATAAGTTATAACCATATGAATATGTATATGCATACTCAAAAACATATATACCATCTATCATGCATACTCAAAAACATATATACCATCTATCACGCATACTCAAAAACATATATATCATCTATCCACTATAAGTATGCATACTCAAAGCATATTTTATTATAACTTGTAATTAAATTGTTGAAATTCGTATTTATGAAATAATATTGTTAAACTGTGTAATAAAAAATCTTAAATTGTTATGTTGGTAAAAACAATTAAAAATTAAGAAGTTGAAATTATATTTGAATGTATATATGTGTGTGTATTTCATTTCAAGAAGAGTTTGAAGTATTGCTAGTGAAAACCATATTATTTCACTTAAAATACTCTTGAAACGAGCTTCCTAATAAATGAAATTTTTAGCTTAAGTAAATTGAAATAAGAAGAATTTTCGCATATAACTATTCAAAAATATCTTAATCATGTTTCACAACTATAGTTTGGATAATTACATTTTTTAACTATAGTTATAGCAATATTTGTATAATTCGCGCAATATTTGTATATGTTGGTAAAATTCGTTATACAATTCACAGTTTTTATATAGCGTTTGTATATCTCGCTATACAATTCATGCACAACGTTTGTATAATTCGCTATACGATTCATGGTACTTGTATAATTAGTTATAAAATTTGTTTCGTGGACAACTTTTGTATAATCGTGCACAACGTTTGTATAAATTATACGAATTATACAAAACTCTAATTTGCAATGTTTGTATATTTCATTATACAATTTGATTTGCGCACAATTTTATATAAATTGCGCGAATTATACAAAACTAAAACTGTAATTACAGCTAGATGTTTGCCGCAAGCCATAATTAATTCAAACTATAACTATGTTAGCTAATTAACTAGTACATATTTGTTTACCCATGTAATGTTTCCTTGAAATAATCAACCAAATTTGTAAAACAAATATCGAAGTTCAAGTTGAAATTCAAATAATACACCTTGAGGCTTGACAGTTGACATATAGTAAGTAGTCTAGGCTTCGTAAATGTCTATGATTGGGCTTAGTGCGCCGCATGGGCCCAAATAGTTTTTATCATATAGCAACTCTTTATGTGCAATGAGATCTTATGCAGAAAAAGCTGTGCAAGTGTGGGTATCATTAAATTGAAGCATTAGAACTTTTGTAAACCCAAAACAATATCAGATTAAGCACCAAAAAAAAAAAGAAAAAGAAAAAGAAATTGTCCATTTAATTATATTAATTAGTTTAGCCATGTTAAAATTTTTAAATACACATGAAGAACTAAAGGGCTACAAAGATCAACAAACTGTTAAATGGGCCCATGGGGAATGGGCCTATTAAGTTAAAATGGCCCACCCATAATAATTAGACAAACATATGATATGTATTTACATTATACCATTATAGTTTGAAAAAAATTATAATTTACAGGTATAGTTATGGTTTTGTTGCTTTTTCTCTCTCTTCTTATCCTCTCTCTCTGCACAATTAGATATGTATACCCATATATGCAATTATGTTGATAGATATACATATATAATTCATCTTTCTCTACTCTCTTCCCTCTCTTGCTCATCTCTCTCCTCCCTCTCTCGATCTTGCTCGCCTCTTTCCTCACGCTCCCAGTCTCACTTGCCAAATATACAATAATATACAAACACATACATATATTAGTTATAGATATACAATTATTTGACAGATATACACATATAATTTGACAAATATACATATGCAATTCGTCTCTTTTCTCTCCTCCGGGTCATATAGCCGAAGTTATGCCGTGTAATTATTTAAAATATAACTATTTGACCATATTAAATTTCAAGTCTAGAATATTTATGAAAATTCCCCGTAAGAGTTGTATGAATTGATGACTGATGAAATTATTTCTTCTAAAGGTCAAATTATGTTGGGACAACTAGTGTTTGTTGTCTCATTAGAAAGGACAAGGACTAATTATAAGCAATAAAAACTTTGTTTATTTTTTATGTATTGATATACGAAAGCGTTAAAAGCAAACAAGTATACAAAATTAGAATGATTATCTTTTGTGCAGAAAGATATGGTACTACATGATTGAAATGTAGGGCCCCTCCAGCAATTGAAGTTAAATTTAGAGTAAACATTCATAATATGGAAAATCAAGTGTAGGACCATTTTGTACATTGTCCCTTTTGACTTTTTCACATGCTAAAAGAGAAAAATCATTGAAAATAATAGAGTTTTATAATAATACACCAAGGTAGTACTCTAGTGTTTATCACCTAAAGTGCAAAATTCAGGTCTTTGGCAATGTTTATATGTGAGAATGGACAGGTTCATCTTTGGCATACGTGACACATTATTGGTTCCTATATAGGGGACGGGACACTTCAATGGAAAAAGCCCAACTTGGACTCTATTGCACCAATTTGAATCCAATAATGGAGAAAATAAGTCATGTGTCCACTTATTATTGGAAAATAGCATTACAATGTAGAGATACAACCTAACTCATGCTTCAAAAATTAATTCAAACAAAGAAAGATTATCCAAGTTATATGACTAGTCTAGGGATCGATCTCATCCCTCATTGCCGTGAATTATTTCACCTCCTTTTAAACTAGCTTTTGAAGGGGTGAATTAAGTCTAAAATCTAATTTTACATTTTATAATAGCTAGATCCATTGGGTCCATATGATACGTGCATTATTTAGAAAAGGACAATTTTGTCCCATTTAATAATAGTAGGCACATTTTTGGACCAAACTATTAATGACAAGCACATTTTTGAATCAATTATAAACGAAGGACATTTTTATTCATTTCACATAGTTTAAGGACATTTTAGATTCTTTTCCCTTTTATTTTTTTGTTTTACTTCTACCATATTTTTAAAAAAATTAAAAATACATGATTTTTTTTAATTTCAACAATATATATGAATATTTCTTTGAAATGGGCCCCCAAAAATATGAGCCTCAAGTAATCACTTTGGTGGCCTAGTGCTTAAGACGACCCTGGGTGAATTATATCTACAATCTAGGTTCAGATGTTATTAGAGCAAGATTCATCGGGCATAATATCATACCTAAGGGTGTCAGGTGGGCGGGTTGGGTTGAAATTAGGGAGGTTAAAATGGGCTGCATTAAATATCGAGTTGGATTTTGACCCGCCCTAATGTACTTTGGGTTCAAATGGGCTGGGCTAAAAAATTCGGGTTGGGCCACGACCCACCTAATTTAACCCGCTTAATTTAAGACTAATACTGAACATATAAAACAAATGGTACATTAGGCTGAAGTGATAATCTTATTGGGCTCAACTCATAATTATTTTATAATGGGTTAAATTGTATTAGGCTAAAAATTAGCCCAATTCTAAATCATACTGAACCCAACCCATAAAATTATGGGCGGGTTACTTATGTTTGAGCTTATTTTGCCACCTCTAGCGATACCTTTGGATTGTGTAGAGATAGTAAAATTCTACATTTGGAATCTATTTATATGTAATTTGGACAATTCACATTTTTTAGAATTAATTTTTGATGTGTAAGTTAGATTCTAACCTAATTTCTTAATTGTTTTTATTTCTTTTAGAAAAAAATTATTATGAATTAATTTCTAAAAGTTTAAAATCTACTTCTAGAGGTCAGTTTTTTTTTTCCAAAAGATATTTAGTAAAAGAACATGAATTATTTCATAAACTTGACGTGTACAATTATTTCATAAACTTGACGTGCTCAGTATGTACACCACAATTTTGGTACACGTCGACAAGGAAAACACAATTAAAGATTTGACGCATTAACTTCCAACAGAAACGAGTTAATGGTTCATAAAGGATAGTAATTTCAAAACGGTTCTACAATAATAATCAAATATTATTAAATATACTTGAAGGTCAAGATTTTGTCAAACTATACTGATGGTACAGATTATTTTTTACTAATATAAAAAATTTACATTTGTCGTGTTTGACAAATGGGTAAAGAAGAAAAAATTAATGAGAAAGTCAGTGGTGTCTGGATCATTCTTAAATACCTTTTGATAATAAATTCTACTTTGACAAGTTGTATACATACACAATGCATGCAGGTCTTATTCACATAATTAAGAATGGAGACGCAACTTGATTAAAGAAAAATAGATAAAGAAAGATTGACTTCTGATTTTTCTAACGAAGTTGGTAAAGGGCCTACTCCATTAATTGCACTCGAGAATTTTGTACTAATTACTAATTACGGTATTTTAATTTAATATTGTATTTGTTGAATGTTTGATTATTAGCACTTCATTCGTTTTATATTACTCGACTTTAGAAAAACTTTAGTTGAAGAGTATATTTTAATAAACTAATTTTATCAATGATATTTTAAAACTCTAAAATTTAATTAATATCTTATGCACTTACTTCCTCCGTTCTTTTTTTGTTGTTACGATTTTCTTTTTGAGAATCTAACAATACGAACTTTCACTAAAATTTTAAGATGTACTTTTTTTTCAATCATATTGATAGGCTTAAAAAGTTTTACAACTTAATTTATTTTAACTTTGAAAGTTAATCAAGTTAACTATCAAAAAGTGGAATACAACAACTAAAAAAATTGAATTGAGTATTTAATAGTAAAGAAAAAAATGACACCACACTTTTGATTTGCTAAAATGAAACATCTATTTTGATATAGGGTCAAATAACTAAACTGAAATGATGGAAATGTATATTATCCAATATAATTTTTGATATTATTTATGCGATAGGAGATGAGATTATAATTATGAGACAATCTTATTTTAAATTAATATTTTCAACCGTTTTTCTCCTCATCAAGTTTACGTATAGATCATAATGTAACAATTTTTTATATTATCTGTTAAATTAGGTAGCAATCTTTTATATTGAATATGATATGAAAATTTGAAAATAAAGTAATTTCTTTCCAAATTTAAATGCAGGAGTAGCTCAGCCCCCCTGCATGGACTGAACACCTCACTTCAATTAATGCATCGCAATTAATTGTACGTCTAGATTTTCAACCATTTTTTATTCTGGTCAAAGTGGTGCTGTATGGACGGAAGTACCCTCTTGAATTTTATTACCCTCTTGAATTTTATTAGTGCCAGTTTTGTAATAATATACGTGTATTTTCTCCCATTCATATTGCTTCCAAAAGGTATGGAGAGGAATTCATATATTGTATTATATAATATTGGTTTTAACTTGATTCAAACATTATCAAGATACTTCTTTTCTCTTTATGGATAAAAAATTTGCCAGCCCCACTATGCCAATCATGTGATAGGGTAATCTTTTCGACATATTATTAAGGTCTAATTTATTAAGATATGATAATATATACAATATTTATACATAATGACTTTTTGTCTCATGTGTGTTTAATTATGCTCGATAAATAAAAAAATAATTTTAATAAGTAATATTTTTTAGGGGACTTTAGCTTTCTAAATTATAATATCTCTGAATTTGGTGAAGCTGACATTATGAGCAACAAAATTGGAAATTTTCTCGCACTCAACTGGCAGGTCACATAGTTGTTGATACAACCTCATCCCATTTGGGTTAGTTTATACAATGTTTAGAATTTAACAAGTTAGGTCGGGTTAATTTTTTTGCAAGAAAATAACTAGTCCAATTCATTAGTATGTGGGCTGAGAGTCTTGTCGGGTCAGCCCACATTTTTATAGAATTTTTTTTTTTATAAAATTTTGAATTAAATTATAATTTAAAGATATTAAAATAATAGCAACAAGATAATATTATATGATATTAGTGTTACTTTTGTATATTATAAAAACATAATTTATATCTAATTTTAATATTTAAAATTTTTAAATGAACTTTGAGTTTGAACTCTTGTTATTTTTAATACTCTATTTCATTTTTATTTTTAATTACTTTTTAATTCGTCCCCGGGGCTGACCCAACCCATATTGTAAAAGTTCACAACTCAGTAGACTTTTCAGGCCGGGATAAAAAGATCAATTTTACACAAATCCCATACTTTTTGGAGCTAATTCTAAATAATACCAATTTTTTTTTCAAAATTACCAAAAATTCCTTCTTTTTGATACAAAAAATAAAATCGATGATACATGTCGAAAATATAGGAACATTAAGGGATTTTAATTATGATACATGGAGAAGTAGGGATTGTAATTTGTCTCAATAAGTGTTGCAGTTTTATATCATTTAAGGGATTTTTGTAATTTTTTAAAAGAGTAGGGATTATATGAAATTATGTAAACATAAGTTGTGTATTTCTATAAGTTTTCCTTGATGCATGTCGAAAATGTAGGAACATTAAGAGATTTTAATTATGATATATGGAGAAGTAGGGATTGTAATTTGTCTCAATAAGTGTTGCAGTTTTATATCATTTAAGGGATTTTTATAATTTTTTAAAAGAGTAGGAATTATATGAAATTATGTAAATATAAGTTGTGTATTTCTATAATTTTTCTTTTTTAAATAGGCATAAACATCTTAGCTCAATCTTGCTAAATCACAGATTAAACCAGGTCGGTCCAACTAGTCTAACCCATATTATTGGCTCTAAATAGTTGCCTTATTGATTGTTACGCCTAAATTACTATAGGAAGTCAAAATCATATTTTAATTTATGTATGAAAATCTATGTATATCATACCTTATACAAAATAGAATCTGAAATAAGAATACACGTTAAAATTATGTGTACTTTGAATATCTAAAGAAGATCTTTTTAAAAAAATATATATATTTGGCAATTCGTACATAACAATTTATATACTTTATTATTATTAGAAAATTCAGCTCATTATTGTTGAAAAAAGAAAAGGAAGGAACGAAGAAAGTTAGTGTATGAGGGATCGTAGGGCCCCCGGTGGGCGGTGTCTCCGCCATACTCAAAGAACACGCAACATGTACATGAGAGCTATATTCGGCCGCCCTTTTCACGAATAATTTATCACTTTGTTTTTAATTTATTATTTATTATTAACTATAATTATTAAAAAAGTAATTTGAAGTAGTTGATAAAATTATTGTCATGTGATTAGGATGTCATGAGTTCAAGTCTTAAAAAGAGAGATAAGGCTGCGATTAGAGTTTTAGTGCGCCAAATTATCCCTTTTTAAACTATGGTTTTATTTAATTTTTTTTAATAAATAGTTAAAATAATATTGAATAAAGAAATATAGACCAAAAAGTAATATACTACTAGGACAATGCTAATAAACACGATATTATTATTTCCCATTGAAACAAATATAATTTGAAAAGATAGGTGGAGCCAAGTTGCATGTGATACAAGTTTGGCAGGGACAGATATTACATTAAAATATTAGATGCGTAGAGTGACGCATCATTCAAAGATTGTTATTTTATGATTCAAATTAGTAAGGAATAGATGATAAACTCATCGTTAGGTTAATAATATGATCATGAGATAGACTATTTTCTTTTAATGTTCTTAAATAAAAGTTTTGGATTTGAGCTAAGGCCTATGAATGAAAAGTTATAAACTCTTTTGGAGGAAGATTTTTTCTTTAATAATTAAGTTCCACACAACACATTAAATTTTAAATATCAAATCAAATAATTATTAAAAAAGATAATGAAAAGATTCCAAAAAAATATGCTTGCTGTCCACCCCAGCCCCCACTCCAATGCTTTTTTTTCTTCGATAGAATAAAACTCTTGGCTTTTTGGTGTAATATTTCCTGCCACACCTCGAGAGGGTAGCGTAGACGTGATTGACACTCAGAGATCATTGCTAGCCTCCAAGCGGACCATTCACTTTCTTTGCCATCGTTCAGTCAATTCATCAACGGGAAGAAAAGATATATTGAAATGTAAAAGTTATCCTGCCAGTGGGCTTATACTATCAACATCATTCTTTTATAAGAAAACAAAATAGATAACGAAAAGTCTCAATAATAAAAAAAAAGAATATGAGGGACAACAACCCTCGACATCAACATCAATATCTACGTCTATGTCTGTGAAGCCTCTATACTATAGCCTAAGATGGTATCATGACAGACCATAGCTACTAAATATTAAATTAAAGACTATCTAATCATAAAAATAAATATCCTCAGAATGCTGGGGAGGACTCACCACTATCAGGAATGAAGAGCTCTGAACCTCAACGATCGGGCTGCTGAAGTCCCCGGTCTATAGTATCTGCGTCATAAAACGATGCAGCGCCAGAGGGGCGTTAATACGTGGAATATACTGTATGTAAAACGGGCTAAGAAAAAAGAAACAGTATAATTGATACTCATCGATCACTCAGCCTCACCTCAGATATAAGAGACAAGACCCTATCACCTCACTAGCTATCAAGCATCAAGTCTTCACATCACATCGAAGTTCTATCATCATGAAACCTATCTGGGAGTTTCTATAACTGACAACCACTACCTATGAGTCTGTAGTGATATAATGAAGAGATGTTGTTGCTACATCCGTCTAGTACCTTACCGGGGTAAAGGACGAGTCTGTCGGTGGATCCAAAGGTCTGTCAAGTCCTCTTTTGGGACAAAGGAAACTTTCGCTTTCAAGATCCAATCCTCTCCTACGCTGACCACGTAGTTAATGGGTCCGAGTGGGATACACTCTTACCCATTTCGGTGCTAATACTCCTTCCAGAACTCAATATGCTCATAAATCTGTCAATCCATCAAGAACTCTCATCACCCAACCTCTATAGGTAAGATTTTCTGTCCAATCTAAGGGAATTATACCCATTCGACTCTATCAACAATAATTTTCAGCTATCACAGTCATCTCCACACTCAATTCAGGATGTAGACGCAGTCATACATCATCCTCAGACATTCAAGGCTCTAGATAACCTCTAAATTCATTATTCAAGTCATTACGGAGAAGAAAACTTAAGGATCAAGTCACAATCATATAATAGGGTGAAAATACAGTAAGTTTTAAACATGATGATCATCCGTTCATGATATAAAATTATTGTTTACAGATTGAAAAACATAAATTCAGGATAGTGTACAAGAATTGAAGTAATTATTCAAAAACCCAAAGTAGTCATTCAAGAACTTGAAGTAAATACTCAAGAACCTTCAAGAATTCACAATCAAAGCTTCTAGACATGAATTTGTTATTTTAACTCTACATTGGCACATGAGATAGCAATCCCATGCTTTTGGATAGCCTTTACATACCTGGGAATGGAAATCTTTCGAAAAATTTGGGAGATTCTTGAAACCCTTGCTTGATTCTCCTCTTCTTCTCTCTAACTTAACTTAAAATTGATAGACATAGAATAATTTTTAGTGTAAAAATTCTTTTTGTACGAATTATACTTCAAAAATCGTGTGGGGATATAAAAATATGTCGAGAAGGACGAAATTGCTCTTCCGAATTAAAATAGAAAAACTAATCTTCCCATGCACTAGTGCACGACGCGCACTAGTGTAAAAATACACATTTTCGCGAATTTTTGAAAAAAAATAAAGTGTGGTTCCGCGTTCACTCCACGTTGCGGAAGGGGCGCAAAAATCTCTCTGTTTTAAGTCCTTTTTAAAAATTATAATTCGCGTTTTTGCGCGATAAAGCCGAGTCGAGATCATTTTCCGACTCAGTTTTCGCACTGATCGCAAATCCGATCTCAAATTTTTCATCGAAGCTTGGGAAGATACGTTGTGCGCACGATCAAATTTAAGGTTGTTTTAATAATTTTACGGGGTGTTACGTTTTCACACCAGTAGACCCTTTTTCTAATGTAAACTACGTTCATGTCGGTTTTGTTTTTCAAAGATTTTAGGTATTATAAAAGTGAGTTTATTTCCTTTTCTTATGCTTTTCGGGAAAATGAATGGGATATTTTGTTACATTATCCACTATATGAATATTTTCAAAGTAAGTTTAAGTGAATTCAATTTAATTTTAAATTAAATTTTAGGTGTTGGTAGACACAAAAATATATACAATTTCAAGACCATAAGTCTTAATTTATCTTATATTTTTAAACAAAAGATAAATGGATTGGATATTTTGTTCGTCCATCCTACTTTATCCTCAGAGAAATTAACCAATTGATCAATTTAATGTTATATGAAAAAGAATTATGCTTTCTATTTTCTCTCATGCTATTAATATTATCATCATAATTCCGTAGACATATATGTATAATCTTAGAAAGTTCAAATGAAATTCAATTTTGTTGTCAATTACATTTTTTTTTTGACATTTTAAAAAAAGATTTATACTCACGTATATAATAGTAACTGTGAATTCACTCGATACGCATTCTAAAAGAGTAGCAGCTATTAATTTTTTTCTGAGTTTGCCCCCCCAAAAAAATTATAACCACACATATTATATGTTACTTTTAAGATCAGCATAATATTCCTTGCGCATTAATTAGAGTCTTCATATAAATTTGTATTGACTAGATCAAGATGAGGTTCAACTTGTAATGTCTAAAGTTTACAAATTGATGTACCCTATTCTGTTGGAAATTGGAAGGATGACCAGATAGATATTCAACAGTTGCTGCACACAATCTTCACCTTTTCTCATTAATAATACTAATCAACCATAAACATGTATGGGTCTATTTTGACTTAAAAGACGGTAAAAATATTTTAATTATATTTCATAGTTATGATTTGTGTAATTATATTTTGTATTTATAGTTATAGCAATGTTTGTATAATTTGTGCAACGTTTGTATAATTCGCTAAACAATTTGCAGTTTTTGTATCGCGTTTCTATAATTTGCTATACAAATTACAATGTTTATATATTTCATTGTATTATTTGATTCTCGCACAATATTTATATAAATTGCACGAATTATACAAAACTCAAACTGTAGTTATAGCTAGATATTTGCTGCGAGCCGTAATTAATTAAAATTATAATTATGTTAGGTAATTAACTAGTCGTATATCTTTTCTTATCCGCGTAATTTTTCCTTTTCTAAACCGTGAGTTTAAAATATCTGACATTTAATTGAGTCTCACGAATTCATTTCAAGATTTTATCATAACAAAATCAATGCATAATATAAGTATTAGTAGTAATAAAGTGTTGAAAACAAATTGATGATTTGTTTGCGTTTCTTTAAATTTGTTCTGGTGTGATATTTCTTTTTTCAATTTTTGTTTATTAAATTGTTAATTATGAAGTTTGCCAAAGAGCAAGAATTATAGGGATATCAGATATGACGAATATTTGATTGAGAAAAGATTGAAACGCTCAATTTAATGTTAAATGATTATGAACACTTGACAATTTTTTTTTTAAAAAAATCTACCATACACAGAGAAACTATCATAAAAAGATATGGCAAAAAATAAATATAATTATATATTTAAAAAAATAAAAAAATGAGAAGAAAAAAAAAAGGATAATAACATGACTGTTGGGATGTTCATGATTTGGATAAAAATAGATCCAAGTCGAAAAATCAAATCAAACGGATTAAATAAATCGATTTTATTTTAGTTTGGTTTGGTTTTGCTTTTTTGTAAACCGATAGTGTTTGGTTTGAATTTGGATTTGTTCTGAAAAATCGAAGAAATAACCAAACCGAGCCAACAAATTATATTCGTATATTTTGTAATTATACATACGTAATACATTGTTTATAAAAATATTTTTATTTTTCAACCTACTTATAAAATAAATGCTCAAGATGAGAATATTTATTTTATTGATCTCATATATATAACAATTTTTGGTGAGAATAAAAATGTCACTACCTCTTTCTTCTAGGCCTAAATGGTGAATTTTGAAACTTTTTTCACAGTAAATTTAGTGATTGAAAGTTTTATAATATCAATCGTTCTAACTATTTTTCGTTTTAAATAGATTGTTGTCACCTTATCTCCATTTAAATGTACCAACAACAACAACAATAACATACCCAGTGAAATCCCACAAGTGGAGTCTAGGGAGGGTAGAATATACGCAGACCTTACCGCTACCTCATAGAAGTAGAGAGACTGTTTCTTAGGAACCCTCGTCTCAAAAACCCTCCATTTAAATGTACCATTGCTTTTATTTTTTGTGTATGGTTAATAACTGAAAAATCGAATTAAACAATACCGAAACTAATAACAACCAAATCGATAAATGTATATTATAATAGAATTGATTTGATTTTGAAAATTTTAAAATTGAATTGAATTTAATTTTGATCAATAACCGATTCAAACCGTAACACTCAATCGATTATTTTCTTACGCCGCGATTGCTGAGAGAATTAAATGCAATATTGTCCAAGTTTATTGGTGTTCAATAATCAAGGCCATGACTCATAAAGTTGAAAAGTTTGTTTGAGCAATTTTTTACACGTACAGATGAGGTCCATCGATATACTACACATTAATTAATTTCATTAAATTTCTACAAAGGTTGATGTCAATGTGTTCAAAAAGGAGATAGAATATTTGTGAGGTAAGGCAGTGACATATTCTGGATGGTACATCATTGAGTTGACCTAAAAGAAGAAGGAAAACAAATATTACCGACTCATCGATCAAGTAATATTTCATATATAGATTATAAGTTCACTAAATTTATTAATTCATATCAGGTTTAGGAGAATTATTTGCATTACAAGCACTTAACTAATTATTAATGTGAAAATTATTAATCTTATGTACATTATTGTTGGTGCAGGACATAAATTCACATTTAGAATAGATGGGAAGTTCTTGTAATTGAAATAAGACATAAATTCACACTTAGAAATAGATGGGGAGTTTCTTGTAATTGAAATAAGACATAAATTCACACTTAGAAATAGATGGGGAGTTTCTTGTAATTGAAAATAATACGTTATAGCTTGAAAATTTTAAAAGATTAAAGTATTTTTTAAAAATTAAAATGACAAAAATGCTACTAATAACCACTTAGAGAGATATCAATTTTGAAAAGAAAAAAATAAAGAAAATACAAGAGATTTAAATGTCTTGACCTTACTTAAAGAGATGAATCTAATTTTCATCCTATTATATGATACTTTGAATGTGAATTCACATATTTATATTTAAGTATTTAAAAAAAATATACTACTAATAAAAATCTAAATTAAGAAAAATGAGTTCACGATGAATCTACGAAACCTATTGCACTTATTTTTCTCCAAAACTCATACGAAAAGTCAAAATTATGGTTGCAGCATTCTCTAACTCCAACTCCAATATTTCTATCAAATTAACATTAACGAAAGGTTATAAGTTCAAATCACTGATAGAGCAAAAAATAGAAATTTTTAGGAAGGAATAAAAAAATAAAAAGTGATACATGACTAGGTATATTTTTATTGACAGTTTGAATTTTGGATAAACTAGTCTTTCAACTAATTTTGAGTAGCAATAAATATTTAGGTAATTTCATAACGAACACAGTCTTTATACTTTGTGAGAATACAGCAAGCAATGTTGAATGCTAATTCATTTCATTTAAAAATGATTTAGTCCATAAAAATATATAAAACATACTGAATTACATGCGTGATATATTATATATATGTTATATATAACCAGTATAAAGATATTTAGTAAGAATATGACAGGTTAAATCATTACCTTCTTTTTAAATCATTTTATCCCTATTTATTTTAATTCAACCCGTCCATTTAATGACCTGATATCATTCTATCAGTTTGAATGGGTTGAATATGAAAAGAAAGGGAAGGACGGTGTGTATATGAAAACAAAAGAGTTAATTAATTGACACATGCAATATGTACACACTGTGGATGATCCAATACATTCTACAATGGTCCCTTTTTTTAGAGGAACGAAGACAAGGCAATGGAACTAATCAATGGGAAAAGGAAAGCTCAAAAAATACAATTGATCTACCTATAGAGAGTACTAATACAAACATATGAACATGCTCAAAACTTCAATTTTAACCATATAATATAGTAGCCAAATATGCTAGCTCCCAAACATTCAGAATAATCATTATTCTCTGGCGTATTGTTACTTCATTTTCTTTTCAACTCCTTCGCCACCACACCCTGTAGATATCTAGGGGGACTACTAATATATATGACTCCACAAAAAGGGATAAAAATTTTCAATAGATAAAACATATATATATATATCCATCCTATATTTCATCTGGTGACAACCAATGCCATCACTATTTGACAACACATCTATGAAGAAGCGGAATCATAATTTGAAATTTTAACTATTTTAAAATTATTTGGTTCTAAATTAATAAGTTATTACATATCAAAATTACTGAATACGACTTAATTCGTAACCAACAAACTGTCTCCCCTCTACGATGTTAACTTGAAGGCTTATAGTGTATTAGCGGATTACTTCATCTATACTTTATGCCTTTTGATAATTGTTGACTTATCTAAAGTGGTGTATACAAGTCAAAGGGAATTTATGGAAGTATATTTCCTCGATATTCAATTAGGAGTTTTTCCAAGGAAATTTCTCTAACCAACTATGACGCATAAGTCTTTGTACAACGATAAAATTCTCTTATATAATAAAAGGTAGTCAAGTTGTTCAAGCAGACAATTAATCAATATGTCTATTTCAGCAATTTGATAATGTATATATGTAATGTTTTTTTTCAATTTAATTTATTTTTATTTTTTATATATTTAAAAGAAAAAATATTACTTCCTTCGTCTCAAATTAATTGAATTTTTGAAGTTTTTTTCAATGTTCAAAATAGTTGAATTGTTCAAAGTTTAAAAAGAATGTTGGAAGCTTTTTCCATATTTGCCTTTTTATTTATTGAAGTTTTATATTTTCTAGGAGATAAATTATACTACATATTTATGATTTCACAAAGGAAAATAGTGAAAAGAACGATCAAAATGTTGTCTTTGAATACTTTTCTTAATATGTGCGAATTACCTCACAAATTCAATTAATATGAGATAGAGAGAGTATAAATTATGATATTTGATGACTTAAAAATATTTTAAAAATATATAAGAAATATTCAATTGATTCTTGAATTAATCTACCAATGTCATATAAAATGGGATAAAAGAAGTAACACGTATCATTTAATTTGGAGACTACATAAGAAGTATTGTATAACTCAATAATTAACAACATTTGATTGCCTCTTGAAAGTGTATATGTGCTACATACATTGGGACAAACTGAATAATATATATATTTTCAAAATTAAGTAAAAAATACTATAAATTATAATAATTAGCAATTTAAAATATTTAAAAGATATAAAAGTTTGATTGCATCTCGAGTCTGTGCCGCATAAATAAAAATAAATGAGTAATATATATTATTTAAAAATAACACAAAAATAATAATTAAAATATTTAAAACTTTTTGTGCCATATAAATTGACAAAGGAAAAAAATTATATAAAAGATGCTATAAACACAATAATTAACAATCTTAAAATTTAAAAATCATATTAAAATGTAATTGATTTTGTAAATTCTATCTATGTTACATAAATTGAGACAAAAAAAAATATTAAATCTTGCTAGCACAGACACATTTGTCTAGTTAATAGATATACTGCATCTGTTGCTCAACCAACTTTTAATGGCGGTTATAATTTTTGATATTAATTAGTTATCTGGATCAAAAAGGATGGTAAATCAAATTTAACCATTTGATATTTGAGAATTTTAATAACTTAGTTAGTTGGTTGACTATCTGAACTCCTATATTGTTGATAAAGGTTCGATTCCCTACGTTATAATCCCTTTTCCTGTCCCAATTTGTTTTTTAAACAAACCATTTGATATTTTATCTTGAAATTGACCTTCATGTGTAGATTCCTAGTAGTTTGTGAGCCCTATATATCATTATCATTGTTATTCCTTTCTAGGAAGAGTAAAAAGTACCAAGAGGAGTAATTCCTCAAACAATAATGTCTCATCCAATGAGGCCCCAAGAGAGTTATCCTCCACAGTGACCATCAGTTTTAATGAACTATGAAAGGCATATAATATATAAATATATTCTTCAACTTATTAATTTTATATAAAATTAAATAAATAAATATATATTATTTATTTATATGTGACATAATACTTGTAAGATTTCACATAAGATACAAATTATCATATAAGACATCACGCAAAATATATGCTTCTAATTGTTTTATTTTTTTTATAAATTTGAATGTTTACCTATATAAATTTAAAATTTTAAAAATATTTATATTAATCAATGTTAAGTTATAAAACACGTATATATATATTATATATATATATATTGAACCCGAAAGCAGCTAAGAGTGGGGGAACGATACAAAGGTTCAAAGACGAGAAATTTTCATATATAATCACTCAAAAATATGTTAATTATATTTCATAACTATAGTTTAGATAATTACATTATGTAACTATGATTATAGCTCGTTTGTATAATTCGTTATACAATTTGTAGTTTTTATATAGTGTTATATATTTTACTATACGATTCATGCACAATATTTGTATAATTCACAGTATTTATACATTTTGCTATACAATTTGATCCGCACATCATATTTGTACAAATCGTATAAATTATATAAAACTCAAACTGTACTTATAACTAAATATTTATTGTAAGTCATAATTAATTCAAATTATAGTCATATTTGCTTATCCGCATCATTTTTTCCAAAAAAGAAAATGCCTTGTCTCATGTGTCAGAAAGGCCAAAGTTTTCAAGAGTGATTGGGATTTTATATTGGAAGGAAAAAAAAATATTTTACAAAATTAAGGAAAAAAAAAAAAAGAAACGTACAAATAAGAAGCATTGAATGCATGGCAACTCTTTCTCCCAACAGCTTCTGCTCTGTCATTAAATGCACCTCACCTTGCAGGACCCCCGCTCTCTTTCTCCATCACCCCTCAGCTGGCTTCATCACGCAGCCATTCCTTATTTATTTACCTTCATCTACACTCCAGCTGTAATTTTTCTTTTCTTCTCTAGAAATTACTCCCTCTCAATGAAGTCTTTAATTACTTTATTTTCTCTCAAAAGAATAATTTGAAAATAAATATGTTATATTGGAATAATTCACTTACAGATCGTTTCATATAGTACACTGACAAAATAAGCGTAATATCTATTTTAATACATTCTTTTATATTATATATAATTAATCTATTATATATTAAGATGCGTATTATTAATATCATGACTTTTTAAGTATTAGTAATGTATGTATTAACATAATTAAGCACCTAATTGTCCCTCAAATTTTATTTTATATCTTTTCCATCATAATTGTGGAGAGTATCTTTGTAAATAAATTATTTAATGCAATACATGATGCATAAAATTATGCTATGTATAAATAATACAAGCATAACTAATACATGTTTTACTAATGCAAGCATTATAAATACTCTATTTAGCATTTAACATTATTCTTATACACTCTATCAAACGACTCCTTAACATAGATTACTTCTTATCAGTAAACTTTAAGATGTCGTTTGATAGAATGTGATAGTAAAAATAGTACTTTTATATATTAGTTTGGTATATTCATTTTTTCTTATATATTACTTCTTATATATTACTTTTATATACACTGATTTTATTTTATTTATTTATAATATCTCACATTTATGTAGATTAAAAAAAATTAATATATACTTTTATAATTCATAATTAAATAAATAATCTTATTTTTTTAGATTTGTTTGTTTAAATATTAAAGCAACGCATTACAATTATTAATTATTAATATAGTCTATGTAAAGAAACGTTGACAATAATATTAAGTCTTTTATTAGCACATTGAGAAAAATTTAAATTTCAATAATTAGCGTTAATGTTTGTGTGTTTATCACTTACACACGCTTGTAGTTTTGTAATTAAGATTTATAACTCAATATTAAAGTGTGACTGTAACATTAATGTGTGATTCTCGGATTGTTGTTGTTAGTAGGGTTAAAATTATAATTTTTTTTATGATTTTTATAATACATTGACGTCTACCATGCCGAAGTATAGACGTAATTGAAATATTTTCAAACTTTATTTAAAATCATTTAAATATGTTGTTAAATTTATTTAAATATAATAATTAATAAAATGACTTAATTAGAGAAATATAAGTAATGATTTGTAGGTTATCAAGTTGGGTTGTTGTTAACTAGGATTGACACTTATACACTATATAACTTTTATTATTTTTATAATGTGTGATGTCTATCATGTGTAAAGTGTTTAATGTTTTGAATTTTGACTGTTCTTATTGAAAGATTCTCAAATTATATTTAAAACATTCTTTAGATATATATTATAAATCTACTTTTATATAATAATTAATAAATTTACTTAATTAGAGATCGTATCAATATCAAATATAAGTAGTGATTCACAACTTGTTAAATCGACTTTATATAAGGCACAAGACTGCAACATTAGTGTACGACTCTCTTGGTTTGTTGTTAACTAGGGTGGGCAATTACTAACTCTGCATTCTTTTATTATTATGTTTCTATAATATGCCGACATCTACCATATCTAAAATGTTTTGAATTTTGATTATCATTTTTGAATATTTTAAAAGTATATGTAAAAAATTATTTAAATATATAATTTAAATTTATTTTAAATATTATATTAATAAAATACTTATTAAAGGTCATACTAACAACAAATATAAATATGGTTCATAAGTTATCAAATCGGGGTAGAGTAAACTACAACATTTTGTAGTTTCTTGAATTGTTATTAACCAAGGTCGATACTTATAAAGAGTTTTTGAATTTTAACTGTTGTTATTGAAGTATTTAAAATCATATATTTAAAAATTTGTTAAATAACAATTAAAACTTATTTAAATATAACAACCAATAGAATTACTTAGCTAAAACTAAAAGTCATATTCATAATAATTTTGTTAAATAACAATTAAAACTTATTTTAATATAACAACCAATAGAATTACTTAGCTAAAACTAAAAGTCATATTCATAATAATTTTTTTCTTAAAATAAATGGTCTATGACAAAAACTTCAACTATTGCAACAAAAATAATTGAAAAAGACATTAAAATATGTTGTATGGTATTTAGTATCACTACTTAAATATTGCAATAAATGAGTTCATTTCCCATACTTTGAAAATGTTTTCAATATATCAAAAATAATTGACAA